>CABHPR010158046.1:11442-51571 GCA_902168415.1 Peromyscus melanophrys | reverse complement strand
AGAGAGAGAGAGAGAGAGAGAGAGAGAGAGAGAGAGAGAGAGAGAGAGAGAATGGGCCTGACACAGGCCTTTGAAACTTCAAAGCTCAGAAGCAGTAGCAAATTTCTTCCAACAAGGCCACACCTGCTCCAACAAGGCCACACCCCCTAATTCTGCCACAACCATTTCACTCACAGAAGATCAAGCATTCAAGCATATGTACCTGGGGGCAGGGGGTAGGGGGGATTCTCATTCAAACCACCACAATTTGTTTCTTACTGAGTTGTTTCTAACAAGAAATTGTTTAATTGACAAATGTAAACACCCAATGACAAAAATATCTATCTAAAATAAAGCCTAACACATTTTGTGTTTTGTTTTTAATTATGTCAAAGATAAGAGAAATTGAAACCAAAGTTCACTTTATAAATCAGGAAATGAGTGTGTTTCTTTTCTTTATTTTTTAAATAAGAATTATATAACTGGCATTTGTTTGTAATAGAAAAATTAAAAAACAAAATGAGTCCCTCTGCTCAACATAGACATAAAGAGAAAACTTGTAGGGAAACCAACGGTTCTTAATTTTAAAAAGCTCCCCTTTTCTACTCTAAGCAGACATAGAATTATATATAGTCTCACTACTTTTCTTTTACAGAAACAAAATAAGTATTACTAGGAAATATTGTCATTTTTACAAACTTTTTTTTGAAAAGTTCAAGTCAGTGAATTTTAAAAATAAGAACTATATTGCCCATCTTACATTATTTTGGCTTAACTGTGGGATAGTAATATTATCTAAAAGCCAACTTTGCATTTCTCTCTCTCTCTCTCTCTCTCTCTCTCTCTCTCTCTCTCTCTCTCTCTCTTTTTTTTTTTTTATATCAAACTTACTCTAGTATAAAAATCTATTAAATTAGCTCATCACAATTAGTCTTCATACAATCAGATATATTGTTTACAAATACTTTCCAGTTTTAGGTGACTAGAAATTATATTTGAAGTGACCAAATAATACCAAGGCAGAAGTGTTTTGTGTACCATTTAATGTTTTATAGATTTATCATTCCTCCTTTCCTAAGCAGATTTTTAAAAATACGTTTTATCAATTACAGTTTTATTTTTATAATGGTGATAATTCACATTTCTTGGAATGTTTAATGTTCTTAAATGACATCATTCTTGGTAAAGAATACAAATTTGTTTTTATACTCATTTTGAGGCTTTAAATTTTCCCAAATTTATTAGTATGCATTTTCTCTCAATGACCAAAGTATTTTCAGCATGGATTTTAAGATACTCTATGGAATTCAAATGGCACTGATAAACGAATTACCATAATGAGTCAATTTGTCATCTGGCACCATTAATAGTCTGCAAATAAACATTTGAAAGAATTGTACAGATACAAAATGGGCACTCAGAAGACACTTTTGCTAAAGATCATTGAGTCCTCACTTGGGTCCAAACCAAAATCAGAACATAAACAATGTCTTTTCTGAAGTTTTGTACCTGTCTGTGTCCTTAGGGGTCATTTGCTTACCTCTGCACACAAGGCATGTTAATCACTCAAGTAGTGACATTCAAATGTACTTCACTTTTCTTCAAAGCACAGTGTTAAGTCATTGCTCTAACCCTGCAATAATGTTGGATTCCAAGATGAGCAGAACCTCTCAAAAGAACCCAAGCCTCAGATAAAGTCAATTAATAGAGGGGATCAAGGTGGGTGCACCCTAAAGCTGATGTAAAGATCATCTGAGAGCTATCTTGATCCCCTCAAACAATGATAGTAATAAGGACATTCTTTAAAAAAAGATAACACACACACACACACACACACACACACACACACACACACACACACACACACGCTTTTCAAAAGGATGAACAACGTAGCAAACTGCTCCTTGACCAAGGCTTCTCAATTATGGATAGTTCTTTAAATATTTGCCCCAATTCTTTCTCCAAACCCAAAGCTAATGTCATTACCTCAAAGATGAACTTGGAATCACTAGATACTTTGTTCCTCTTTCTAGTACAGATATGCTGATAAATGTGTCATTTAATTGGCCTATTGGAGTTGGGTGGCTGAGCTGTGGTAGTCTGAATATAACTAGCCCCCATAAATTCATAGGGAGTGATACTATTAAGAGGTGCGGCTTTGTTGGAGTGAGTCTGGCCTTTATTGAAGTGTCACTATCGGGATGGCTTTGGGGTTTTTCTATGCTCAGGATACCACACAGTGTCTCAGTCAACTTTCCGTTGCCTGCATATGGGACTCTCAGATACTCCAACACCATATCTGCATGCATGCCGCCATGCTCCCCCATCATGATGATAATGGACTGAACCTCTGAAACTGTAAGCAAGACACCCCAATTAAATGTTTTCTTTATAAGAGTTACCATGGTCATTGTGTTTTCACAGCAATAAAAACCTTAACTAAGACATGAGCCTAGCTGTCTAAAATCTAGACGTTTTCCATAGAAAGAAATAAAGTTAAGTAGAGTGAGATGTGGCATGAGTAGGTATGTTAGAATCAGAGATAGACATTTATAACTCTCCACAATGTCAAATTTTATTGAATAACAATATACTAACAAGGTGGGGTGATTTGATTAGTATTAATCTACCACATACCACTTGCCTTGGTTCTTGGGAAGGTAAACACAGATTCTTTTATGCAACTCTTAATACCTAACAAATTACACAAACCACACAATAAATCTGTCTGTCTGTGTGTGTGTGTGTGTGTGTGTGTGTGTGTGTGTGTGTGTGTGTGTTACAAAACGACAGTAAATGTTTAAGGAGCCACACAATAGTTCCATAGGTAGCAGAGATCTGGAAAGCAGAAAACTGACAGGGATATAAGTAGGGTACACAGTAGGATAAGTTCTTAAGCACTGGCTGGGTGTTGGCTAAAGATCAAGAAGTTGCTGAGGCTGCAATTGGAGTTGAGCTGTAGACCAGAAGTGCCATGTACCTTGGAGACTGGAGGTACAGCCACTACCAAGAGTATATACATTCAGCTTCTGGGGAAAAGAGTCAGCTATGTGGCAACTTTAATAGTTTTCTGATATCAAGAACTGGAGAAGCGGCGAGAAGTTCTTCTTTACATGCTGATGAAAGTTTTCCAGTTTTGCTGGTGGCAGGAAATTCCAGTTTCCTGCATCATGAGAAAATAACTAAACCATTAATGACATAACAGAAAATTTAAGAATTTTGCCATTTATTATTATATACCACCTTACCCCATGCAGTGTGGAAATAGTCAAATGCTGTATTTATTTCTTAGGAACAACCACCATGGTGACTAGCTAATAACAGGTTACAAAGTTTATCATCCTTGTGCAAAACTAGGCCACCCTAGGATTGATTCCCTTTGGGGATTGTCAGGACCCAGATTGCAGCCTCACTGTAAATTGACTCCTCCCTCTGCACAGTCCTATCAGAATTATTACATAAGGATGGTTCTCAGAACTTCTCCAACGGAAGTCCTTCAAATTTCTATCTTAGCAGAAAACTCCATCTCTAAATATAACATATGGCAGACACAAAACAGGCATGATTGCTGATAGTACAAGTATTGCAAGCAAATTTCCTGAAAATAAGCTGAACCTTCCATTACACCTTCTGCAAGGCTGATGAAATAATTACGACTGCAGTAGTTGTGAATTCTGGAATATTTCAGTTCCAGACCCACATTATCTTAGGGCATCTTCAGCTCCCTTAATCACCATT
This sequence comes from Peromyscus melanophrys, assembly GCA_902168415.1. Classification (NCBI taxonomy): domain Eukaryota; kingdom Metazoa; phylum Chordata; class Mammalia; order Rodentia; family Cricetidae; genus Peromyscus; species Peromyscus melanophrys. The sequence goes on along the minus strand of CABHPR010158046.1, from coordinate 47,854 downwards.
CATTGCTGTCCTTTTCATGTTGCCTAGCATCTTTTTGACCATTAGATACATCTTTTGGAATTTACAAACAAAATGCTTCTTTCCAACCATCAAAAAGATAATCATGCCATCCGATATTTCCTGGTACCTATAACAGACATTTTTCCACTTTGCTTTAGCCAACATTTAATGTTTCCACCAATGTATTTGGAAAGTGACTCATTTATAAAATTCCTGTTTGTTATTATTGAAACTGCTTCCACATTGGAACATGATATTTGAGGTAACCTAAATCTGTGTTCCTGGACCACAATCACTCAAACTTGACACAAGAATACACTCTCTCTTTGTCCTTTGAAGTGAGAGTTGTGTTTTTTCATTGACAGCACAAACACAGGTGCTCTTGAATGCAGGTGGAATTCCATCCAAATAAACTCATAATACTTTGCAATTTCATTTTATATGCCATAAAACAACCACACATATCAGAGTTCAAGGACACATCACAGTCCAGAGAGCTCATTGTTTCCCCTTGTGATAGCCTTGCCCAGCATGCTGTCAGAGATGGCATTGTGTCACATGTCAATAACAGAGGAAAGGTCAAACATCAGAATCTGAAGATGAGTTCTATTGCTTTCATATCATATTCATTCCACTGCCAGATGTTGGCTGTACCTGAGCCTGTGTTTGGGATGTCTAGAAAAATATTGGAGGGCTGAACAGGTGCAGCTCTGGTATTGGAACTGGAATGCAAAGTGCAGAAACTCTGTGATAAAACATCCGAAGCTGTGTTGGAGCATAGTTCTTCATAGTTCTGTAGGATTAAGACATATTTCATAACAAGGAACTAAATGATTTCTTTTTCTACACTATCTTCTCAAAGGTATTTATAAGAACATGAGATTTTAGAAAGCAAAGATAACTGTTTACATTTGTAGTGGGGAACATTTGTTTTCTTGTGTTATTATTTTCAATTAAAACTTCAGCTGGTTTAGTGCCAGCTTTGGGCTGTTTGGCTGAGAATGTCTTCCATGTGCTCATATGTTTAACTACTTGGTCCCCAGTTTGTGGAACTGTTTGGAAAGAATTAGGAGGTATGGCCAGGTTAGAGGAGATGTATCCCTGGGGGTTGGCTTTGAGATTTCAAAAGCCATGTCATTCTTAGTTACCCCTCTTTCTAGTCGCACACTTGTGGATCAGCTATAAGCACTCCACTACTGCTCTAGCTTCATGCCTGCCTGCCTGCTGCCATGTTCCCTGTCTTATAGTCATGGACACTAGCCCTCTGGAACCATGACCCCTTATTTAAATATTTTCTTTTATAAAATACCTTGGTCATGGGTTTTGTTACAACAATAGAAAAAGTAACTATTATAATATATTACAAAAGAATTAGGATTGTAAAATGTGGGTCCTTTAGCTATGAGATTCTAAATTCTTTCATGGCAACAGTTGACATAAACTAGGGCCTTGCATTCACATCCATTTACCTACAAAGTATAATCAATCTTTCAATGGGTAAAATGGCTGTTGGGATACAAGATGAGATCAAAATGAAGAATAAAAATATGAGTCTGAGGCACTGGTTGCTTTAAAGTAGAAAATATTCTGATAAGAGATTATATATTTAAATGAAAGTATAAAACCACCTTAAATAATACATAATGGCCTAAAATATCTTCTATTCCTGGACAGAGTTGATATTGCAAAATAATCAGTGTTGGAACTAAATTTTGTGGCAATCTATGCATATGCATTTTATTTATAACTTCCCCATGTCTCTATAATGAGTTCTGTACCAATTAATAGAAGTGGGTCTCTGAAAACTAAGAGTAACAAAACTGGATATTTGAGATACAGTCTCAGACTCTGAAAAAAAACAGTCTTTCTGTTTTGTCTGTTATATTAGAAAGTCTGAAATATTGTTTTGTAAGGAAGAATAATATTAGCTGCTGGAGAGATCACTTCCTAAATATAACACCGGTAGCACAGACACTTAGAGAAACAATTAATAAATGGGACCTCCTGAAACTGAGAAGCTTTTGTAGAGCAAAGAACAGGGTCAATAAGCCAAAACAACAGTCTACAGAATGGGAAAATTCTTGACCAACCCCACATCTGACAGAGGGCTGATCTCCAAAATATATAAAGAACTCAAAAAGCTAGACATCAAAATACTGAACAAACCAATTAAAAAATGGGCTACAGAGCTTAACAGAGAATTCTCAACAGAAGAATCTCAAATGGCTGAAAGGCTTTTAAGGAATTGCTCAACATCCTTAGTCATCAGGTAAATGCAAATCAAAACAACCCTGAGATACCATCTTACACCTGTCAGAGTGGCTAAGATCAAAAACATGGAACAGAGCTTATATTGAAGAGGATTTGGAGCAAGGGGAACAGTCCTCCACTGTTGGTGGGAATGCAAACTTGTACAGCCACTCTGGAAATCAGTATGGTGGTTTCTCAGAAAATTGGGAATAAGTCTTCCTCAAGACCCAGCTGTACCACTCTTAGGCATATACCCAAGGAATGCTCAATCTTACCACAAGGACACATGCTCAACTATGTTCATATCATCATTATTCATAATAGCAAGAACCTGGAAACAACCTAGATGCCCCTCAACTGAAGAACAGATAAAGAAAATGTGGCACATATACACAATGGAGTACTATTCAGCAGTAAAAAACAATGATATCATGAAATTTGCAGGCAAATGGATGGAACTAGAAAATATCATCCTGAGTGAGGTAACCCAGACTCAGAAGGACAAACGTAGTATGTACTCACTCATAAGTAGATAGTAGATGTGAGAGAAGGGATGGCCAGACTACAACCCACAGCTCCAGAGAGGCTAGCTAACAGAGAAAGACCCTAGGAGGGACACATGGATGACCCTGCAAAGGAGAAGTGGATGAGATCTACATGAGCAGACTGGGTGGGGGGGGAGGCAATGAGTGGGGGATGAGAATATAGGGAAATGGGAGGGTCAAGCTGGAACAGAGACAGAGTAGGAGGGCAGGGAAGGAGATACCATGATAAATGAGGACATCATAGGAATAGGAAGAGGGGGCACCCAGGCAGGGGGATCCCTGGTGCATGGGCAGGCTTTTGGAAATCCAGTGCCTGTGATGTGACACCTTGCACAGCCTTGGTGCAGTGGGAAGAGGCTTGGACCTACCTAGGTTCAGTGTGCCGGGCTCTGCTGACTCCTCATGGGAGACCTTGATTTGGGGGATGTGGGGATGTGGGGTGGCTTAGGAGAGAGGGATGGGGGTGGGAGGAGGGAAGAGGTGGGATTTGTGGGTGGTATTTAGAGTGAATAGAAAAATTTTAATAAATATGAAAAAAATTAGCTGCTGGATTTGGAGACTGGGGGAATTCCCCCCTTCAAAAAAATCTTCTGAGAAGACAATTCTTGTTCCATCATTCCATGGGAAAAGAGAAAGGATAAGAGAAATCAAGAGGTACCAAACCCTTTCTTTTACAATGTAGTCCCTAAATAGACAATATCAGATCAAGAGGCCAACACCATCATAAGTCAACAATTAAACACTATTACTGCACTATGGATCAAATTCAAAACCCATGATTATGGGATATACATTCTAATCACAGCAATAGGTTCAATCAAGTAACTTCTTCCATGCTTAATGATGATGTAATAATCTTACATGAGACCATAACTGGACAATGTCATGCTAATATGTATTTGTATTTTATTGGTGTCTCTGAAGGGCAGCATAGATTAGTGGGAAAAGAAAATACCTGTGAAATCATGTCCTGATAAACTTCTGTGAGGGTGAATTTTAAGAATAATAAGTAAGAGAGTATTTATCAATGGAGTTGTAATTATGAATATTCTGTATTTATTGGATTCATTTTAAAATATGACTGCTAATACTTTTGCTTGATTAATTGGCCAAAGCAAGAATGTGCAACAGAGCTTTAAATTAAATAATGCTGAGGGTTTTAAATATCCTTGTTTAGTACAAAAGATTAAAGAAAAAAACTCACAGTGCTAGTAAAGTTAGAATAGCTTTTAGCTACATACTCAAAATGTTTAATAATATTTCCCCGATAGACCAGAGCATAAAAACTTCATGAAGGCATTGGTGAATGATCACAAGAATCCTTACAATGTTCCTTAATTATGCCAAAAGCAAGAAGAACCCCTAAATTCTTGATACAGAACCTGTGTGCACAGGGACTACTTGACTACTTTTGGTAAGTTGACTGTGCTAAGCGCATTCCCACATGGAGTAAGTAGCGTTTTCCATACTAGAGCAGACAATCATCTGCAAATAGATTTGTGGGAGTTTGTTGTTGCTGTTGTCGTTGTTGTTAGTACCATTTTTGGAGCTGTCTCTTTATTTCACATTCACCAAATGCCTCATTTAACACTATAGACAGCTCACAATATACCTGATGGACCGAGTAATTCATTTTACATTAAAACAGGTTTTCAGTGTGGCAATGGAATGAGTTTGTTTTGCTGGGAATTCCAGTATCTAAAAGAAGCTAGCTCTACAAATAGGATTAACCACTTAGTGAATACTCAGTGACAGTTCCAGAGAAGAGAAACAATCCTTGTAAAGGGGCTCTACAAATTGATAGGTGCTATAAATTCATAACTAACACAGGCTACTGTTGCACATTCTATAAAGAGGGTGAAAAGAGGAAGATAGGGAGAAGTAAGTGTTCTTGCAATTCTGCTTAACAACCTACTTTCAAGTTTGGTTCAGACATTTTTCTAATACTGAGTTATGCTATTTTGTGCTCCAGAGGACACACAGAACTATCTCCAAGAACTGTATATTTAACTCACCACTGGATAATTTTATGCCTTAATGTAATTGAAGCACACAAGAACACAAGAAACCTGTCTAAAACTCAGGAAATTCCCTGTACTAACACATATTTCCAGATTCATTATTAAATAATAATAGGAAGTGAGGTAAATCTAATGGAAGAAAAATCATTTAGACATTTACTAGTTTCAGAAAAAAACGGCAGAGAGAATACAGGAAAACAGCAAAATTCTAGTGGGTGATTATTATCTAGGAACCGGTCAGTGCAGGGTCATTTAAGCTTTTACTGTGATTGCTTAAGATTCTTAGATGATAGAAATGACCTTCAATTCCTACATTCCTTTATACTCCAAACCTGCTGGAAATCTTAGCCAAATTTTTCACATATTCATTTTCTAATTTCCAACTTTATTTCACCCAAAGATTTCCATAAGATATATAGATAATCTAAGGTTCAGGTTAGAGTATATCTAGTTGAGTTCCATGGCTAAATTGTTGCAATGAATATTACCCAGAGATGCACCACATTACTACCAACATTCAGTGTATCTTTCTGATTATGTCAATAGGGAGATATGATAGTGGAAATGATGGAGAGTAGCAGAGAGAAGGTAAAGTCTTATATGTATTTACTTTACATGATTTTTAACAGAGATATCAATGGAAATTGTACTTAAATGTTTATGAACACATATGTTTTTGTTATATTTTTATCTGCTATGATATGTGTAAGTTATAAAGCCCATGAAATAAAATTAAAACATTAAGGATAGATTTATGTTTAGTTGAATTTATATTTCTATAGATAAATATACTGATATGTTGAAAACTGTCTTTCATTTGTAGAAATATTACATCTTCAAAGCAGAACAGGGCAATACCAAAGTATTTTATATTCCCAAGTGCAAAATATTTATAAAGAGGAAAGGCAGCAGGATCTGAAATAAAAGGCATAATTAGGTTACAGAAGGAAAAACTAACTATTTCTTTATTTTTGTTAATAGATTTTGGAATGATCTAAATAGAGTTGATTCAGCTGTAACAGACTATACAAAGATGAGCAGAAAGTCACTATTGATCTTAGGAGTACATTGATAGAGTAGATAAAGTGTGTGATTGCATTTTAGGAAAGCAGGAAAGGATTTCAAATGGTCAAATTTGATAGTAGTTGATAGAAAAGACAGTGCATGCATTTATTACTGAAAGTATTACAATATTCAAGCAAGAAAATGAAACAGACTGCAGCAAGGACAGCTACAATGGTCTTCCCAGACTTATTTTGATTTTAGCGGTTTTCCAAGTAGATATTACACACCCTGTCTAGTTTACATGCACCGAGCAAAACTGCTTGAACCAACATGGTGTTGAGACTGCTATATGTTTGATGGATTCTCTGTGCTACTTAAGATTTGTTTCAAATATATTTAATGATACTTGTACTTACTTATATCTTGATATTTGTTTTTCTATAGAAAACCATGTACAGATTTATTCTGATTAATGTATTTAGAGTGTGTTCCAACACTGTCAGGGATAACAAAAAAATCTTATGCCGCAGGGCATAAACTTTCTAAGAAAGAAGGATCGCACAGTACTAAAAATCCTGTAAAGACAGAGGGCAGAAGCTCTGTAACATTCCACATAAGAGGCTAATTCTTCACATTTATGGAGTCTTATGGCATATACTCTGTAAAAAAAATTGTACCTATATATAATTTAGTTACCTATTTTTCAGTGTTCTACCATTTTCTTGTATAATTTTTCATTTCATCACCTTACATCAAAATGTTACTTTTTGTTTTCTATATCAGTAACTTGAAATTAGATCTGGCCAAAATACTTACACTTGAAAATTTGCTCATGTGTTCTGCTTCTTATTAAAGTTTTTAATACAAAATTGAAAAAAAATTGTAGTAGATTGAGTATTGAGCTTCTTAAATGCAATTTCTTTAACAATAAAGTCCTAAATAAATTGGCTAAGAGGACCCTAGTGTAATTAAGTTGTTAAAATTTAAAATATATGTTGCACACATAACGTTATTAAGCTGTGTTGCTTTTCACAAAATTATTCTGTGAAAATTATGCCCATGGGATTATTTTCCTTTTTTTTTAATAAACTGCAAGATGAAATTTCTAAGAGTGAAATGCATCATTTGTTTGATTGTACTGGAAAGTACCTTTATGACAGGTATTTACCTGGCCTCTGAATAAACTTCATTTTAGGATTCATTCCAATTATTTTATAATAAGTATGCAATCACTCCCTATCAATTGGCAAAGCTCGTAGACTTGCAACACTAGGACTTATCCAAAGTGCTCCTGGGTCATAGATACCAAAAGACTCTTAACCAGCCACATTTCCATAACAGAAAATCAAAATGAACAGGATATAATGGATCACAGTGGAACTCAGAGTTCAAGGGGCCATGAGGCTCCCTGCTAATGAAGTGGATCAGAGCAAGAATCAGAAGGATTTAATTCCCCTTTATCTCTGGCCTTGCATTTGGCTAGCCAAAGGCCAATTTGCAAAGTGATTATCTTTGTCTATAAACAGAAGTAAGATAAACAATGTGCAGAAAAAAATAAATCAAGGTCAATATTTCATTTTTGCCCTTAGAAAGCAGAATACACATGAATAGCATACAGAATTGATACTTTATTAGTAGAATCTGGCAGTAGTAGCAGTGAGGTGGTTAAAATATTCCTGTTAGAATATTCTTTTGTTTTTAAGAAGAGTTTTTTTTTTTAACAGAAATCTGTTTATTTAACAACAAAATGGAGTCATGTACTGAGGAAGAGCTCATATATAATATGGCATCTTTTTCACATATATGCCGAGAAATACAAATACAAAATGCAAAAACACATTCAGGAAGAAAGTTACTTCTCTCACCTCCTCCCTCACCAAACACACACACACACACACACACACACACACACACACACACACACACACACACTCATCGTAGAGAAATTTAGAAAAGTACATATCTCAAAGATCTATAGAATTTAGTAAAATTTATCAGTCCTAATAAAAATCTCAAAATAAGTGGTTAAAATATTCTTCAAAATTATTTTGACCTAAAATTCTTTTACAAGATTTGAAGTACTATATTAAACAGATATGGAGAGAGTGGACAGCCTAAATCTTGTTCCTGATTTAAGTGGAATTTCATTGAGTTTCTCTCCGCTTAAATTGATGTTGGCTATTGGCTTTCTGTATACTGCCTTTATTATGTTTAGACATATTCCTTGTACCTCTGATGTCTCCCCAAGACTTTTATCATGAAGAGGTGCTGGATTTTTCAGCAGCTAGTGAGGTAATCACGTGGGTTTTTTTTTTTCTTTCAGTTTGTTTATCTGGTAGATTATATCTCTGATATGAAGCCTACCTGATCACGGTGGATGATCTTTTTGATGTGTTCTTGGATTAGATTTGTGAGTATTTATGCATCAATATTCCTGAGGGAGATTGGTGTTTGTGTAGTTTGGGTATCAGGGTAACTGCGGTCTCATAAAATTAATTTGCAATGTTCCTTCTGTTTCTCTTTTGTGGAATAATTTGAGGAGTATTGGTATTAGCTCATCTTTGAAAGTCTGGTATTATTCTGTGCTAAAACCATCTGGCCCTGGGTCTTTTTTGGTTGAGAGACTGTTAATGATTTCTTCTATTTCTTTAGGGCTTATGGGTCCATTAAATTTGCTTATCTGATCTTGATTTAACTTTGGTAAGTGGTATTGATCAATAAATTTGTCCATTTCTTTTAGATTTCCCAATTTTGTGGAGTACAAGTTTTTTAAAGTATGACCTAATGATGCTTTGAATTTCCTCAGTGCCTGATATTATTTCCTCGGTGTCCCCTTTTCTTTCTGATTTTGTTAACTTGAATAGTCTCTCTCTGCCTTTTAGTTGGTTTGGATAAGGATTTGTCTCTGTTACTGTTTTTCTCAAAGAACCAACTCTTTGTTTCATTGATTCTTCGTATTGTTCTCTGTCTCTATTTTATTGATTTCAACATTGAGTTTGATTATTTCCTGCCATCTACTCCTCTTGGGTATGCCCTCTTCTTTTATTTCTGGAGCTTTCAGGTGTGCTGTTAAATCACTGTTATGAGAATTCTCTAATTTCTTTATGCAGGCACTTAGTGCTATGAACATTCCTCTTAGCATCACTTTCATTGTGTCCCATGAGTTTGGGTATATTGTACATTCATTTTCATTAAGTTCTAGGAAGTGTTTAATTTAATTCTTTATTTCTTACCGTGATTAAGTAGAGAGTGGTTTAGTCTCCATGAGTTTGTAGGCTTTCTGTTGTTTCTATTCTTGAAATCCAACTTTAATCCATGATGGTCTGATAGGATCTAGGGGATTATTTCAATTTTCTTTTATCTATTGAGATTTTCTTTCTGATCAAGTATGTGGTCAGTTTTGCAAAAGGTTGCATGAGGTGCTGAGAAGAAGGTATATTCTTTTGTGTTGGGGCGAAATATTTCATATATATCTGTTAGGTTCATTTGAGTTGTACATTTGTTCTTTTATTTCCTGTTTAGTTTCTGGATGGAGGGGGAGATTACTGAAAGGGGGTTTATTTTGAGGTGAGGTAGAAACCTGGTGCAGGGGAAACTCCCAGGAATCTGCAAGGATAACCCCAGCTAAGACTCCTGGCAATAGCAGATGCATAACTTGAACTCGCCATCTCCTGTGACCAGGCAAGACTTCCAGTCTTGGGATTGGGACACCAACTCAGCCACATAACTTTCAGTCTACAATCTATCCTGCCTATGGGATGTTCTGGGTTAAGAGTGCATAGAGATTTGGGAGTGGCTAACTAATGATTGGTCCAGCCTGAGACCCATGCCACTGCCTGGAATGCCAGGACCTAGAGGCTGGGTGATGGCCTAGAGAACTAGGATTGAACCAAACAAAAGTAGAAAAAGGGTGGGGGGGAGTCAATGTAATGATGCCTAATGATACTCTCATAGATTTTTGCCTACACCAATTGTCATCAGAGAGGCTTCATCTTCTACCTGATGGAAACAGATGCAGAGACACACACCCCCCAGCCCAAAACATTAAGCCAAGCTCAGGGAGAATCCTGCTGAAATGAGGGAGGAACTAGAGGGGTCAAGGACATCACAAGAAAACCCACAGAATCAACTAACCTTGGCTCATATGAGCTCACAGAGTCTGAACCAACAGCCACGCAGCCTTCATGAGATTAACCTAGGGCCTCTGCATATATGGGACAATTGTGTAGTATGGTCTTCTTGTGGAACTCCTAACAGTGGGAGCAAGGGCTGTGCCTAAGGCTTTGGCTGGCTTTTAGGAACCTATTCCTCATACTGGATTGCCTTGACTAGCCTTAATACAGGAGAAGGTGCTTATTCTTACTCCAACTTGATATGCCATGTTTTGTTGATATCCATAGGAGCTCTGCCCCTCTCTGAAGAGAAACAAGAGGAGGAATGGATTGTGGGGAGTGGGGGAGAGAGGAGAGTTGGGGGAAGGAATGGGAGGAGAAGAAGGAGGGTAAGCTGTGGTTGGGGTTTTCAAATAAATAAATAAATTTTTGATAAAAAATTGAAAAGATTTGAAGTAATCCTAAAATTAAAAAATTGAGGTATTATATACTAATGTGAATGTTTTTTATTTCTTTTTGAAGTACTGTAATGATACTTTAATACCATTAGCTTTATCAGAATTATATGTTAGACATTATATGGTGGTCAGCTTTGAAACTATTTGGTTAGATTTTTCTTGTCAGTATTGATCTATGATTTCCTTCCTGTTCTTTTCTGTGAGCTAAGAATAAAATTGCCACATTCATTTGTGCTGCCTTTGAGAATTTGCATTTTTGATGAAACCATCCATTTTTCTCTACAGTTTTCAAATTCCTACAATTGAGGTTCTTCAACAACTGCACCTGACTCTTTTTTATCTCTGGTGTTATTTCTTATTACTCTTCCTTGATCTGGCTTATGTATTTGATAGTAATTTAAAGGAACAGCCTTAGGGTTTATGAACTTGTTTCACTGAATTTATAATCTGCTTATGTTTTTAAGCCTTTATTGTCGCTTGCATTTTACGTATTGTCTCATATTTAAATGAAACAACCAAGTGTTTCCGAAATCACTTAATGGTCAAAGCATTTAACATTCAGTTAAGCACTTTTTCTCTAAGTATTGTAACTATCATTGTGCCCACCAACCCCAGTTAATTTATGGGATGTTTGAATGCCAGATTCACATGAATTTTCTTATCCACTTGTGAGGACTCATAATTAATAGCACATTAAAGGCATAAATAGATGTCTTCTGGTATTAGGATCATATTATATGTTAACAATATATACACAATGGTATATAATATTTTTTAATATTAATACTCTCACCTATTAACCTCATGTGGCATTCCAAACACATAATTAGAAGCTAGCATAAATAAAAAAATTAAAAATTGCACTAGTTTACACTATGAAGCAAATCAATACAGAATAGACAAATGCTAATTTTGAAGCTACCTTATAGTGAAATTTTATAAGCTTGCTAAATAGTCTGTGTCAGTCAGAACAGGTGCAAATTTGTAGGGCTTGCTCAATAACAGTGGTTTGTGAAACATTCATTTGAAAAGAGGAGAGTCATCAAAGAAATAACATACTATCTTTTCTACATTTTAAACAAAACTAGACGTAATACTTTGCGATATTGATTTATCATAGACATATTGAAACATGGAGAACATGTAGTTAGCAATTGATCATTGCCTTGTACTTTAATGACTAAGTAAGTATAATAAAAGTCTTTGGAGCATTAGATTTATAAAACTCAATGAGCTGCCATCATAGGATATGATCTAATTCCTGTTGAATGAATGTTGTGAATTCAGTTGACTTAAGGCATGATAAAAGGAGGAAGTTCAAGTTGATGGCAAAATATTTCCTTTTTCCTAAAAGGGTGTGACATCAGATAGACATGTTTTCTCATTCAAATAATTAATTTTTGGACTACAGAACTTCATTTAAAGGAAAAAATTAAAAGAAGTCACATTTTTAGGCAGACATTTATTCCTTTTAAAATATAATTATAAGCTGAAAATATATGAGAATCAATAAGAAAACTCATGAAGTTGATTACTTATAAAAAATTAATTTGAAAACTATAGAATGTTTTATTTACCTGTAGGGAATGATTTCAAATTGTCAAAATAAAATAAATAGCAGAACTTGTAAAGCAGTTAAAATTAAACCTATCATATGGAGCATCAATACTGGAAAAATAATGAAACATAGAGAGAGGTACAGGAGAAATCAGCTGCTTTATCATGGAGAAAGTTAAATTTTTATAGATGTAAAATTAGCATTAATGGCTATTAACATATATTTGATTAAGAAAGAGTTAATTATAATGCAAGAAATAATTCTGAATTTTTTCACATAATTTATATTTGTAGAGAAAAAAAGAAAACATGGCAAACAAGCAGAAAAAAATCTTAAAAGAAAATCATACAAACTCTTAGCTCAACCAGATCCTGCACATCCTTCCAGAAGCTCTAATGGAGTGAGTCTACCTGATCTTCCCATCCACGCATACTTGAAAATTTTCCAGATAGACTTAAGTCCCATATCCAGAGCCCAGTCTAGTCTGGCTACCTCTGCTACCATCACTCTAGCCTCTAAAGTCTGGCTAAAACAGAACTGCCCATTTTCAACTTCCAGGCTCCTCATGCATCGTCCAGACTCTCTGTCTGTCCAGATCCATACATTGTATGCTAAGATCTAGTTGGGTGAGTCTGTCTGATCCTCCTCTTCCTACACTCTCTCCAACCCTCACATCAATTCCCAAACTCCAGGCCTGAGCATGCATGTCAGTCCAGCCTCTGTACCCACCTGACTTCATCCCACCTAAGCCATATCTAAACTTAAGACAACATGACTATACTTCCTGTATTCTACTCCAACCTACTCTGTCCATATCACCCAGAGGACTAACAATGAAGTTCACAGGAGCAGATATCAATGCAAAATGCAAACATATTAAAGATCAATGCAGTATTACCTGCACACACACACACACACAAAAAAAAAAAAATTTCACCAATTCTGTAGAAATGTTCAACAATGAGAACTACCTAATTGAGCATAGGACACAGAATTGAAAGGAACATTCATAAACTCATCAAAGGATTCATGGAGTTTCAACTAGTCATTTTTTTGCCCGCTTTTGGGACTATTTTTCTTCTATTGGATTGTCTTGTCCAGCCTCAAGGGGTTTTGCCTCATCTTATTGTATCTTCTTTTGCCCTGTTTGACTGTCATCTCCTGGAGGCCTGTTCTTTTCTGATGAAAAAAATGGTGGGAAGTGGATCTGGGGGAGCGGGGAGGTTAGTGTAGTGGGAGGAGCAGAGGGAGAGGAAAGTGTATTGTATGAGATGGATTGTATGATGTATTATTGTATGAGCAAAGAATTTATTTTTAGAAAAGAAGTCACAAAGAAACAACGTGATGGATATAAAGAGAATAAATATAAATTGCTTAAGTGACACTCAAGAAAATACTAATATCACAGTGATGGACATGATGAAGACATTCCAGAATTTGAAAATAGAATCCGATAAAGAGATAGAAATATTGAAGGAACCTCAAGCTGAAGTAAAGATGTGACTGAAAAAAAATGATAACCCAACTAGAAAACTTGAGAGAAAGCCTTATGGGTAGAATGAGGCAAGGAAAAGGTGGAAGATAACATGGAGGGTCTAAACAAAATAACTAAATAGTATGAAAGAGAAAATGTAAAACATAGTAAAGGAGCATGCAAGATTACAGACACTGATGGAGAAGAATCTCCGATCAATGGTATAGACGATATTTTCAACAAGACATAGAATAAAACTTCCACAAACTAAGGCATGCCTGTACATGTACAAGAATCATAAAGAACACCAAATAGACAAGACCAGAGAGAAATTCACTATGGCATACCATAGTTAAAATACTGGACAGAACAAAGAAAGAGTATTGAAAGCTGCAAAGCAAAGCAAATAAATAAATAGATAGATAGACAAATAAATAAATAAAAATAAAAACACATATCACATATGAAGGATAACTCACCAGAACAAGATCTGATTAGCAATGGAAACTTTGAAAGAAAGAAATGCATGGAAGAAGGCATTCCAAGTCCTAAAGTCCCAAGACAGACAACCTAGACTAATGTACACAGTAAAACTATCTGCCATAGTTTAAGGAAGGAAAAGCTTCCAATGATATAAACAGCCTAAAACATTACATCCAACACAAAGAAAAGCTATAGAGCATACACAAAGCAATATTTCAAGCTTTCTTTCTGTTATTGTAATAAACCATGAGCAAAAACAATATGAGTGAGGAAAGAGCTTACATTTTTTGTTCATTTTCAAGATTATAATTTCATCAGAATATTTCTTCCTTCCCTTTTCCCCTTCCTATACACACCTTCATGCTTTCCTTCAAATTTATGGCCTTTTTTTCATTAATTACTACTGCATACATATATATAATATAAATGTATATTCTTAAATATAACCTATAAAGATCATACAATGTTACATATATGTATATTTTTAGAGCTCACTGCTTGGCACTGGACAATCAGTTGATGTACTCTTCTCTAGGGAGGACTACCTCTCTGGCTCCCAGCTTTACTCTATTGCCTACACGGTCCATCATTGACTACACAGTCCATCATGGAGGGAAGTTGGGACAGGAACCTGGAGGCAGGAACTGAAGCAGAGACTATGGAGTAATTATACTTAGTGGCTTCCTTTCCATTACTTTCTCAGTTTGATACCTTATTTAACCCATGATGACCTGCCCAGAGATGGCACCGCACAGAGTGGATGGGGTCTTCCAATATCAATCGTTAATAATGAAAACATCCCACAGACATGCCCATAATTCAATCTGATAGAAGCAGCTCTTAATTGAGGATTCCTATTTCCAAGTGATTAGTTTGTGTCAAGTTGTCAAAATGTAGTTCTCCATCAATGAGTGCTGCAAATATCCAGTTACCTAAAGAACTAAACTAAAACAAACAAGCCGGATGCTGAAACAGTTTATAGAAAATATAGGTACTAATATTTTTTTACATAGTTCACATCCCATATTGTCACTTCTCTGTGTGTCTCTCCCTCTCCCTCTGCCTCTCCTTCTCCCCGTCCATGCCTCCCCTCGTGTGTGTGTGTGTGTGTGTGTGTGTGTGTGTGTGTGTGTGTGTGTGTGTGTGTGTGTCTGTGTGTGTGTGTGTGTGTGTGTGTCTGTGTATGTATGTTTCCTTCTACCTTTTTTGTTTACTATTATTTCTTATATAATGGAGATTATTTACTCTATTACATCTAATCAGATAGTATCTCAGATGGGATTCCATGCTTTCATCCTCCTGGCATGAGAAGACATCTTAAAGATATGTGTTTCTACCACTGACTATCAAACTACTGAAACAATAGACCCCACAGAATTAAACTTTCTTAAGGAATCCAGAGTTGAAGGGATGGAAAGGCTAAAGATCTGTTGTCAATGGAAGAAAGAACTTGCCTCTCTGAAAGAAATCCACACCATTCTGACAATAATATATACGTACAAAAAACACTAGTTAAGAATGAAAACAGTTGCTGGGTGGTGGTGGCACATACCTTTAATCCCAGGACTTGGGAGGCAGAGGCAGGCAGATCTTTGTGAGTTCAAGGCCAGCCTGGTCTACAGAGGGAGATCCAGGAAAGGTGCAAAGCTACACAGAGAAACCCTGTCTCAAAAAAAAATGAAAACAGTGATGCTCAGTGATAGAGAAGTGTACAGATTGACCAGGACTGATTGGCTACTTGAATCTCTTTTAAATATTTCATTTTATTATTTATAACTATGGATAGTTGTGTATGTCTTCATATGAATGTAGATGTCCTTGGAAGTCAGAGTTTCAAAGCCTCTGGAGCTGAAGTTACAGTTGTGAGCTACCATGTCGATGCTAAGAATCAAACCTACAACATCTGGAAGAGTACCCATGCTTTTAACCCTGAGTGATCTCTCCAACTCCCTCATATGCACTCTCTGCCTCTATTTAAATCTTAGCATATGTTAGTGCCCAAAGATGGATTTCAAACTAGTTAGATCTTGTTCTCCTTTCTGGTATCAGGGACAATATAAACAATATATGGGGTATGTTTAAAGTCCTCAGTTATGGTATAGATGATATATAGTGTGTGATATTATTATTTTTAAGCAATAAAGCATATGTCTGTCTCTGTGGGAACATTTAGAAAATTGGTAAAGTCTAAAATGATATTATTTATTAATACTCTTTTAATAATGAATTTTGAGCAGTTTTTATGCTTTATTCCAAATGCACTTTGCCTAGGGGCCTTCTTTTTGGTTTCCCAATGTTTTATCAATCTGAGAGCTATAGATTTTTCTTTATTCTTTCAGAGGACAAAATCTTCATTATTGTGTATTCAATAAAACTTTTGCTGAAATAAATTTTAACATTATTTTATGTTATAAAATGAAAATATTTTAGTAATGTTAAATAGTTGAGGAAAATTGAGTCAACTCCATTTGATAACTTGATTAAATTTCAGTTGGCAAATGACATTCCACTATTAAGATTTACCTTGTGAATGTGGAGATAACTGTTTTAATATTTGAAAGTAATAACTTGTTAATCATGAAAAGATGAACATTCATATCCACAAAATCTTAATTCATCAATGTACATAATTTGGAGTGCATTTGCAAGTAAATACATGCCTTACTCATGGTGAAGATATCAGAGTTTGCAAAGCACTGATGTTTGCTTTCAACTCAGCCAGTGCTGTTATATTTCAGCATGAAGGAACAAACCAAACCGAAGATTGAAAAAAAGAATTTTATTAAAATGAAAATACATTCAAATTCAAAGTCTGTTCAAATGAAAAATATTAATGGTATTAATTGAGACTTATTTGAGTCTCTTTTTATAGTCATTTAAAACTATTAAAAAATCTACCTGAATTAATGAAATGTAGTTCTACAGAAGCATATTTGGTAGCTAATTGGGTTTATAATTTTCTGAAACTGTCTATAAGCATGGGAACTTGAATTATCATCACCATGAGTGATAAAAATATTTTCCCATTAGGTATAAAGATGAAGTTATTTTCCATATGAAGAATAAAATAAAAAACACAGTGTCTGTGGTGGACAAAGAAACATAAGCAGAGTCACGTGAACACTCATCAAAGCTACCTAAGGCTCCAACCTTCTGTCCTTCAGCTACTATAGCAAACATGAAATCCATTGATATTAGGGGACATTTGTAAAGGCATAAATGAAATATGCCATCATTATTCTGCTTTATAAATCATGGTTAACATGTCTTTAGCAAGCATCTCAGAGAGTTTCTATTGTTCTTTCAATGACTCGAGACATGTCACATGATGTAGTGGTGCATAACTTGGGCTCACAGCACTGCCTTACATGAATCTCAGTACACATGCATACACACAAGCACACACACACACACACACACACACACACACACACTTAGGAGAATCACTAGTGAAATTTCTGTATCATTGCAATACATTATATTTAGCAGAATCACTAGTGAAATTTCTGTATCACTGAGATATATTCAGCTCAAGTTGCAAACTTATAAGCTACCAAACAACCATTGTTGTGTTACTGTTATTAGTGCTATTCTTAGATTATGACGATACATACACTCTACCACCCTGGTTTAAGACAAATCTCACAAGATAGTGCTTACCTTTCACAAATGTTCCAAAGATTTGGATAGCAGTTTGGGCAATGATAGAAAGACATGGAAAAAGAAAGAAGTCGAGAAGTGGGAAAGAAGCCCCTCACGCTAGAAATCTGGTTTCTATTTCTGACTCAAGTAGTCCCTCAAACCTCTAAATGGAGTGAATGGTATGAAGATGGCCTTCAAGGACAAAGTTCATTCATTTGCTGTGAGATATATCCAAAAAGAATGTCGAAGCAGCTAGCAAGCTATCCTTGAAGCCAGATTTGTGTGTAACCTTGAAGGTTAACAGTACTGGTACTGTCTTTCATGAGTAAACCTGAGCAGTGGACTTCATAACTCATCTTAGCATTTCACTTACAAAGAAAATTATTAAGAGACAAGAAATATAAATAAGCCAATTCACATGTTTTTTATTTCTAAATGTTACTTAATATTATAGAAGTTTTTTCTAAAATTTTCTTTAAGTGTTTCTATTTTGCCTAATATAAACACCAAATTTCTAAGATTTTTCTCATTATTTGATACAAAATAGAATTTTAATATGGTAGATAATACTTAAGCTCTTCGTTTACTTTTTGAAGTGCTGGGAACAAGCCCAGGGCTGACCATTGAGCACACCTTTATGTTCTTTAAGAAAGATAATTTGAAACAGCTGTCCATTATTCTTTATTTCTGTTGGAATGAGCTTTGATGTTGTGTTTTTACGGTATTTGTCAAAGTGATGATTTACATTGAATGTCAAGCTGGCAGAATGAAGAGTCGTGTTACCCAGGAGACCAGGCTCTGGACTTGCTTGTGAGGCATTTTCCAAATTGGGTGCATTGAGGTGGGAAGATGCCCCTTAACTGTAGGCAGCACCGTTTCAGTGCTGGGTGATGGACTGAATAAGAACAAAAGTGAGCATTAGAATTCAAACCTCTCTGCTTCCTGACCACAGACCAGATGCTTCATGTTCTTTCCTCCATGCCTACACACAGAAGCAAACCCGTCCTTCGCTAAGTGACTTTTGTCTGGTTACTTTATTTCAGGAAAAGGACAGAACGACAAGTATGCTAATCATTGATAAAGTTACCTTACTGTAGAAAACTATTCTCTCTAATAGACTCCTGATTACACTTTATTTTAGAGAAGTGTTGGCGTTTCTTAGAAGACATTTCACATAATTGTTTTTTGGCAAACCAGATTTCCCTGAAGTGAAACACATTCTAAGAATGTAAGAATATTAAAGCAGTTACAAAGCCAACAAAACTAAATAAATGTACGAAATTAACTCAAGCACTGTCATATTTGGGTGGTTTTCATTTGTGTCAACTGGGACACCAAGTTCTTAATCTATTGTCAAGTTTACCCACCTGTGCTTCTAATTTAGTCTCCTGTTGAGTGACACGTGCTACTTATTTTTCAGTTATTTATCTTTATCATAGTCTTATTTCCATCGTTACTGGGAACTTAATGAAGGCAATAGTTCATTAACACCTGCTTAGCTCTTCAGGCTTCAACCCTCACTGTTGAAACACATGACTGTTAGCAAAAAAAAAAAAAAAACACCAAGATCTTGGATAAAGAAACAAAAGCAATACAAAGATAGTGCACACAGATAATACATTAAATCTGGCATCCACACACACAAATGTAATAGGATCTAGGCTAAACACTAAATCTTTCAAAATATACTTGAAAGTAGAAAAGTAGAACTTTACAAAAGAAACCACTTCAAAAAAACCATTACAAAAATAGATGATAACACAAAACATCTGCCAAGAAAAACAAGACAACAAGTAAAGGTTTTCAAGAAAGTTCTAAAAGACACCTGCAAATGTTATCCCAAGTATAGAAGGAACTCTTTACATTCAAGGGAAGAGAAAACTAAGAGTTTACTTACAACATACTCATAAACCTGGTCATATATCTTCATCAAAGAAGACCCATGAGGACAGTTAGCCTAAAGATCTTAAATGGTTTGTAATTATGTTATTAAACCTTAAACAAGATAACTGTAAAATGTATACAACTGTAAAATGGGTGAAATCCCAAATGCTGGGAAAGGTGGGGAACAATAGAACTCTACACTGTGTATAGTACTTTGAAATGTAGTTTGACAATTTCTTTCAAAGGTAAATGCATACTTACCATATGAGCCAGCAATCTTGCTGAAAATTTATGCCCATAATCAAATGTAAACCTATAGACTGATATTTATAGCCACTTTCTTCAAAAACTATGAACTGAGCAAACAAAATGTCCTTCAGCAGGAGAATGAATATATACATAAAATGTGTGCATACAGACCATGGAATTTTATTTAGTGCTAAAGCAGAAATATACCATGAAGTCATAAAAATCTATTCAGGAACCTTGACTGCATATCACTATGTGAAAGAGCCCAATATGTATAACCCAGTTACTTTGTGATTCCATTTATATAGAAGGGGAAATTATGAAAAGAAGAGTTATCTTTTAGAAGGCATTAATAGGCAGAACACAGAAATTTACGCTATAAAAATATGCTGTTTATGTTACTTCATACTCATCAAAGCTTCACATGTTTTCAATCCAAGGCCATAAATGAATCTCTTTGCTAACTGTGGGCATTGGATGATAGTCAAGCATTACTGGGTAATTGTAACAAATTCATCACTCTGCTCCACAGCCTGAATAACTGAAAAGCTATCTATGTGGAAATGTGGACAATGGGAATCTTATCATTTTTACTGTTAACTGACAATGGCCCTTATAATTAAAATCAATTACTAAAAAAAACTGTGATTAAAAAGAAAAAAAGAAACAAATAATACAACCAAGATTTTGAGCAAACACTGGACTGACTGCCTATTAAAATAGACACTTATTATTGAACATCTCTGTCATAATGGCTGACAGCTCCATGTGTGAGGAGGGTCCTGTGTTTAATCTACCTAGCTGATAAATACATTCTCAGTGAGAATCCTTCAGCTCAACACCTTTAGTCTAAGCCTGTTTACACAGTTAATTGCCTCATTTATTTGCCTGTAGACAGCTTACTATAAAGCAAACTTGGTCCTAGCTCTCCCTAAGAGACACTCGCCTTATTATACATTTCGATACATATTGAATCATATTTTCATTGAATCATGTTTTCATTTAATTCATTTGAGATGTTCACGTCACTAACAATCATATGATGAATTAGTGTATTTCCCAGAGAATTCAATGGGGAATCATCTATTCAAGGCTATGCATACACTAGGCACTTAATAAAAATGTGTTGCAATAATAAGTATATGCAACTTTCTTGGTAAAAGAATACATGCGGGAAAGTATTTGCTTGATGCTAGAGTATTAAACACAACAGGAAGGTGAGAAACATGGGTTCTAGTTTCATGTTTAGAGCAGCTCCCTGTGTCATTTTCAACAAAGAGTGTGGTTTGTCAGCCCTCAGTTGTCCTACCTGAAGCGTATGTGTGTATGTCTGTGTGTGTTTGGAAATATGTATATAAGTTTATATGTGTATTCACCACGCTTTCTATATATTATTATAACTCTAGAAACAGAAAAGTACAACTCTAAAGAATAAGAGTTGATAAAAATACACTGCTCTTTCAATTGTTTATATGCTACAAAGTTTTTAATTACTTAGCCACACTGAATATCAAGCTCATGAACTGAGATTTCTTCTCATTTGTAATATAGAACTTTCCTAATTGAATTCACAATGAATTTTTTTAAAAATTAAAGATGCATGGAATAATATATAATTCATTTATACATTAAAGTAATGACTGCAAATGCCAACTTGAAACTATATTAATTTTAAAGATCAAATGAATGTATCTTTACTTATTGAACGTCATAGCCCTTCTTTCATTTATTATGTCTATACACACACATATATATTTAAAGTATCTGCATGAAAATCTGCTAAATAAAACCACATATCTCTTTCGTTTCTAAAGTGTGTTGGTAAAATGTGATCAACTAATATACATTCAGATGTGTTTTCTTTACAAAACCTACATGATCATGTATCATTTTCCCACATACAAAAAAATGACAATTAGCTCTGATGGTAAGAAGATTTGAAAGTTAAATAGAAATATGAAAAGAAAAGAAAAATTATGACAACGTATTTTACAACACCCATGTCTTAATACACTGGTGATCATTGATCAATGACTCTTCTCAAAGGAGAGAAAGAGTCATACACTATAAACACAGAAACACACATACATTGAATGGACTAAGAAACTGAACTGTGACTCATGTCTTTGGAGAAATGTATATTTGTATGGGACAAAACAATTATATGTGCCCAAACTTCTATATAGTGGAATGTATGGAATCCTGGCAAGCAATTTAATTTTAATGTGCTATATGCTTGATTTTCTTTGACTACATCTTTAGCTTAGTAATTGGAAATAAGTAGAATGATAAGTCATCACACATTTTTGCATTTTAATCTTTGAATTCTTCAAAGGAAAACACTACTTTTTCAAGTCATAAATATTTTTAAAGCTTTGAGTAACATATTCTTTTTTCCAACTGATATGAATTTATTTTGAAGATTAGAGGCATGTGCAAAGGTAAGCACACGTTCTTGTCTCTTTTAAGTGGTGGTAATGCTTTAAAGGAAAATTTTATGCTATGTCTTTTTTTATTTATTTAAATTTTTTCATTTCACATACAAACCACAGTTCCCCCTCCCTCTCCTCTGAATGTGAGTGAGAGTTGTGTGGCTTGATCTGTTTGTGGGGGTCCTGGCAATGGAGGCAGGTCTTTTCCAGATACATGAACTGGCTTTTCAGAGCCCATTCCCTATGGTGAGATACCTTGCTCAGCCTTGATGCAGTGGGGAGGGGCTTAATCCTGCCCCAACTTCATATGCCAGCCTGTCTTGACTCCCCAAGGGAGGCCTTACCCCCTATGAGGAGTGGATGGGGAGTTGGGTGGGAGGGAGGTGGAGGGGGAACAGGAGAAGGAGTAACAGGTTCTAATGTGAGATCTCAGAGGTAAGAGGAGTGTCATTTTGCAAACCACCTACTACCTTGAGAATTCATTCCCAAGGGACCAAAGGCAATTCTCTGTCAGAGAGCCTTATCTTGAGAGTTTCATACTCCAGATATATGCTTGTGTTTGTTTTTGTTATACAAATTGACTTTGGACATCAAATGCCAAATAATTTTCCCCAGAGGAACAGCTAAACTTTGGTTAGAAATAATAAACAACATTTCCAAAGCTTAACACAACACTATTTTCTTAAAGATTTTAAGAAGATTTTCACTGGGTATGAGGAGGAATGAAGCTGTAGCCACACACCTGGTTTTCAGTCAACTTTGTCCACACAGTACTGAAGTTTAAACAGATGTATTAAGTGTTAGTTCTGACTTGATACATGGCCCAGTCCCAATATATATTGGAAGATAATCCAAACATGGCTTCTGGTGCTCCTACAAATCTGATGACCTGAGCCACAAACTGACCATCATTTAATCTAGGCTACCTGTTGAGGCATGTTCTTGATCAAAAGAGATTCCCAGTAAAAAGAAGCCATCGCTATGTTGAAGATACTACAATGCTAACTTCATGACTGTGTTGAAGAACTCAAGTACCATGGGTTCCCTTTAACAGTCTCTTTAATAATCATTCATTCCCCACCGCTGGCTCTGACATAACATCACTGTGGATATCTGTTAAAGCCATGGATTGTTTCTTAGTAGAACATTAGTTTGCACCAAATTCAAACTACATAAACATTATATAGTCCAAATCCTGATACTCTGCATACTGTCATTGCTGAATATTGGCATGTTTTTGTCGCTAACCCAGGGGATTATGACTTCTGTTACTAATTGTGAAAATATGTATGCTTAAAAAACTGTTATCTATAAAGTGGGTGAAAGGAAAAATCTCAGACCTTTCATGGTTACTGACAGCATATAAATATACTCACTGAACAAACCTTAATATATCTTTCTCTGCCCTCCCAATATTTGCAAGAAAATGACCAAAGAGCTCAGAAGAATTCCTCTTTGTCAGCAGTACACCATTATAATATTGCTTTTAAAGTCTTTTATCATGAGAATAATAAAATTCAGAAAGTATATAAACCTATCAGTAATCCAAGCACAACACATTTCTAAAAGGGTTTCTATTTTATATATTATTTATTTCACCTTTACTAACATCTTTGACAAAATTTTTGTGTACTTAAGGACCACAACCAGATATGCAAATGAACATATATAATGAACTAACCATTATCACTGAGCTAGTAAAGATACCGTTACTCACATATTTGTTATTTTTCTATGTGTATGTGTGTATGGCAAGAATTCTTTAGATCTACCTTCTCACAAATAAGTAGAAATACATTACTGTTAGCTGTAGCCAGCACATCATACATCAAATCTCCAGAAGTTATTCATCTTGCATGACTAAAACTTTTTCAAAACTCTTAGCTCAGCAAGTGTTGCCACAGTCTCTTAAATTAAGGGAGAAAACATTTTCTTGTTTTTGAATATGAGAAAGGTTTTCACACTGTAACTTAAGATGGCCTGAAAATCACTTTGTACCCCAGGCTGGCCTAGGACTCATGGCACTGGGCCTCTGAGATCCTTTAGTGTTTATCTTTGTCCCTATACTTCTCTCCTGCTGCTTTCCATTAGTCCACATCTATCAGCGTTAGTACAAAAGCAAAAGAAAAGAAAAAAATCTTATCTCACAAATCAGCTCTTTGAATTATATGGTATCATCATGAACAGCTACACTCTCAAGAATGATTAATTTTCACACAGTCTTTGCTTCATTCACACAGTGATCCTCACAGGGAAACTCTTTGATTTCAGGGGAAAATAACATAGATCAACTTCAATTTTCCAGGTTAGCTGGACATGACACTCTGGTCAAAGAGAGATACAGACACTTAAAGGCCATTAAGTGGCCCCATTAGAGACACTCAAAGAATACTATGGTCCTCATACAGTCTTCCATCAGTCAATACAGTGGCAGTATGATCAGCACTACAGGCAGAGAAGCAGGCAAGGTAGGCGCTGATGCAAGGAAGATTTACAGTCCAATAAGTAAAGCGCTTGTTGATATTTAGAGATGCTAGTACATAAATATTACAGGTTATACAAAGAAGAGGAGGCTAACTTGTTCTGAGATATTATATGTAAGCAACTAGTAGGTGGCAGGGGAATAAAGGAAAAATGAAGATGAGAAAAAGTCAAAAATGAAACAAGGAGCCAAAAAAGGAACAGGAAAAAAAACATCACACGGGAATGATGTGCAGTAGACATAGGAAAGAGTTCTGGTTTTGCCTTTATCTGTGAAGAGAAGCTGGGAGCACAAGAAGATGACAAACAAATCCCAAATTCAATGAATTAACATAATAAAGAGCTTTCCTCCATTGCTTGTTCCATGATACCCTAACTAACAAGATATATTATTCATCATGTGTTTTGGACAGACTGGAAAGTCAAATGGTTAATATTTGTCATGCTATAGGGTAAAGGAGAGTTCTGGGTGATATGAGATAGATCATTGAATCTACTCTGAGAAAAAAGATAAAGAAATAATAGGATAAATAGATAGATCACTGAATCTACACTGAAGAAAAAGGGGAAGATATAAAAATGACAAAAGGTAGACTACTGAATGTATTAAAAAAAAGAGAGAATATGGATATGATAAGATAAAAAGGGAGATTATGGAATCTACTTTTAAAAAGGAACTACTTGTTTTAAATAAGATAAGTAATGAAAAATTTTTGTCTGAATTTGTCAAATATTACTGGGCTGGACATTGGTTATATATTAATGGAGTTTTTTGTCTGAATCTGTCAAATGTTAATGGACTAGACATCGTTAATGTAATTCTTGACTGTTTATATTGTATATACTTGTTGGATATAATTTTTCTTGTATTAGTTATAAGCTTTTTTAATTTTAGACCAAAAGAGAGGAAATGTGGTGGTATTGTGTTCCCCAAAATATTGTGTACCTTAATAAACTTATCTGGGGTCAGAGATGGAACAGCCACAATATTAAACAGAGGTTAGGCAGTGGTAGCACACGCCTTTAATCCTAGCATTCCAGAGACAGAAATCCTTCTGGATCTCTGTGAGTTCAAGGCCACATTGGAAATGGCCAGGCATGGTGACACACGCCTTTAATCCCAGAAAGCCAGTCTTTAATCCCAGGGAGTGGTGGTTAGAAAGCAGAAAGGTATATAAGGCATGAGGACCAGAAACTAGAGGCATTTGGCCTGGAGAAGCATTTGGCTGGTTAAGCTTTCAGGCTTTTGAGAAGCACAATTCAGCTGAGAGCCATTCAGATATAAGGACACAGAGGCTTCCAGTCTGAGGAAACAAGACCAGCTGAGGATCCGGTGAGATGAGGTTAGCTGTGGCTTGTTCTGTCTGTCTGATCTTCCAGCTTCACCCCAATACCTGGCTCAGGATTGATTTTATTAATTTATTAATAAGAACTTTTAAGACTCATGCTACATCTGGGAGATTTTTTTTCAGTTATGGGAAAATGTACCGACAATTATGCTTCACACAGCTCTGTTCTTAACTCACTGTCCACAATGTTACCTTATTTTCTCCAAGACAAGTTTCTTTCTTTAACATACTAGAAGACAGCATGCAGCCACAGGGGGGATACTAAGCAAGGAGATAAGACTTTATTCAATGGTCCATAAAACACCAGAACTGGGAGTCTAACTCAGTGCTGCCCCCAACATTACCAGAAGATTAAAAGTCATATACTTTCATGGGATGGGAAGGTCAAAAGATTGTTAAGTGTAGAATATTCTTTTTTGTTTTTTGTTTTGTTTTGTTTTGTTTTGTGAAGTTATTTATTGGGACCTTAGTCTCAAATTCACAAATTTTAAAACAACCTCAAATAGCAGTTCTAATTATATAAGCTGTCCCTCTAAAAATTCTTGGGAAAGCATGGATATCTCAAACTAAACACCAATATCAAACAAATGCCGAACTAATCCTTTTAAATATTCAATAAAAAAGTCCATGACCAATACTCCTGAGATACATCGCAAAAAGAGTTCATCCTTGGTTATTCACAACAGACATTTATAGGCTCTAAAGAATAAAGAGCAGAGAAACCTAGTCAGCGTTACTTAATCTAGCTTTCCTGAGCTATGTTTGAATTGGAACATGAATACCATAGTGTGGAATGAGTGATTTATGAAGCACATTTTGGAAAAATCTGGTTGGATTTTAACATCATACGTCAGTGAATGGAGAATCATGATAACAAACCTTCAAAGAGAATATAGTTATCTCAGAAATAAACTTTAAAAGGATCAGAAATAGAAAAGCACTTCATTTACATGGGCTTTCTGTAGTTTCCTTAAATATTGGAGTTATTAAAAAACTAATAATGAATACAAAAGAATTTGATATAGAAATGATTATAAATGTCAGATTCATACATCAGAATGAAGACAAATGCAATTATATTTCCAAAATCTTTTAATGGCTCAATTAGTTCATAGATCAGATAATCAAATATTGTTCACCAATGGTGATTTTGTGTGAGTGTGTGTGTATGTGTGTGTGTGTGTGAGAGAGAGAGAGAGAGAGAGACAGAGAGAGAGAGAGAGAGAGAGAGAGAGAGAGAGAGAGAGAGAGAGAAGGATAAGAAAGGGTCATATCTTTTTAATACATGAAGACATAATGAAGTTGAATTCACTTTTTGTTTCCACATTGTTTTGTAGAATGTTTTGCTTTGCAAATGAACAGTAATTTTGCCTCTCAAGTTTTTTACTACCTCATATTATTTATTTATTTGTGTGGGTGAGGGTGTGTCTATGTAACTGAGTGTTTGTTTGTGTGGAGGTCTGAGGACAATGTCTAGGAGTCAGTCCTCTCCTTCTATCATGTGGGTTCTGAGGTTTGAACTCCTATCAGGCTTGATGGACAAGATCCTTAAGTGCTTGGCCACTATTATCTTTAACTTAAATTATCTTCTACAGTTTAAACACTCAATCTAGCTAGCCTAAACTGTCCATCAAGAAAAAGTGTTTATGATAAAAATTGCCTGCCTTGAATGATCATAATGAAAGAAAATTGTCAACTAATGCAGGGTTTTCCTTCAAAATCATAATGCCTGCTGTGGGAAAGTGTTCTACTCTACTCACAAAGTGAGGGACTTTTCTTGCTTTGGTGGTACCTATACTAAAGTAGGTCACTGTTTCTACTTTTATTTTAATACAAAAGAAGAAGAAAAGGAGTCATGAAATTGCCAACTATGTTAGTACACTCCTGTAACATGTCCATCATGATAATGCCTCCATATAAACTGCACACGTTGACTGGGTTCTGATATAGGCAACACTAGAATGAGCCCATGAGGAATCCATTTTGGCTAGTGTATGATTGGCGGTCACATCAACTTCTCCCTGCTAGCTTCAAAGCTCTTGGCTTGCTCCACCTGTCACTCAGGGCAATGGTTAGTTGCTGTCAGAACCATAGCTATAATTGGGAAAGGCACTCATTAAACACAGAAGTTTGGGGGAGGTGAGAATTCATATTCAGCCTAGCAAGTCTGGGAAGTTAGTGTAGAATATTCTTAATGTTTCTAGGAGAGTGTCACAGTGTCTCCAAGGATTTGTCCTCCTCTTTCTGATTGGTTATTTAGTCAGTTTCACGATTGTCATGAAAATTGTAAACCATCACGGCACTGTAAATGAGAAATTTACTAAGGGGATTAGTTTTCAAGAAGTAGTGATGAAACTGGAGGACTAGCAAAGGTCAAGATGGCAGGCAAGTGTATTTGAAGTGGTGTTCTGCTACACCTTGTATCTCACTTTTTACAGAAATTCACCATTATCACACAACCAGGCATTGTTAACACACATGCTAACCAAGCAAGGAGACTTGGGCAGGGGTGAGGAAAGGAAAATAAAGGGAAAAAATGAAGAGGTGGAGGAGAGAGTACACGTAACCACAAAGAGATCCAAACAACTATTGTGGGGGTTGGAGAGACATCTCAGCAGATGAAAGGACGTGTTCCTCTTGTAGACAACTCAGATTCTATTCCCAGTGCCCACACGGTGGTTTATAACAATCTGTGGTTCTAGTTCTGGGGGTTTCAACGCCCTCTTCTGACCTCTCTGGACACCAAACAGGCAAATGACAAGCATACATTTGTAGCTAGAGTTTTCCTGCCGGGCCCACAGTCAGGACAAATCTCTGTCACCCGCCAGTCCCACAGCCGCTCAGACCCAACCAAGTAGACACAGAGACTTATCTTGCTTACAAACTGTATGGCCGTGGCAGGCTTCTTGCTAACTGTCCTTATATCTTAAATTAATCCATTTCTATAAATCTATACCTTGCCACATGGCTTGTGGCTTACCGGCATCTTCACATGCTGTTTGTCATGGTGGCGGCTGGCAGTGTCTCCTCAGCCTTCCACTTCCCAGAATTCTCTCCTCCTTGTCCCGCCTATACTTCTTCCTGCCTGACCACTGGCCAATCAGTGCTTTATTTATTGACCAATAAGCAACATGTTTGACATACAGACCAACCCACAGCATACATTCGTGTAGCCAAAATGCTCATACATTAAAAATAAAATGAATAAATGGAATAAAACATGTAATTCTACTTTTGTAAGGACCACAAGGATGAGAATGTAGCAAAATTGTGAACACATGGCACAGAGTTTTAATACTATGAAAACACTCATTTTTTAAAAAAAAATCTGTATCAAATTATTTGACTCTATTTTTAAAATCCTAATCTGTAATTTAGGGTGACATTAAAATAAATAGATTCTAAACATCCATGAAATCATGTTCCCTTATCTATAAAATAGCAATAAATCCATTTCTTCCATGAGAATGCCCATAAAATTAAAGGATCTAACGTAGAGAATGAAGTCAATAATATAAAATAAAAATAGAGGCAATACAAAAATTATGGGACCTAACATAGAGAATAAAGTTGGAGTGGCAGCTACATAAAAATAAATATCTGGTGACACAGTTACATCTGATGCCATCTGGTACTCCAAGTACACTAATTCTCAAGTGGCACCAATATCTCAAAATTTTGAAACTCTTCACAATGTACATGGTAGTCTATCATTATTGAACTATGCCTATGATGCAGATTTCTGATATCAAAGCAATAACCCAGGTGATTTCTATTTCTCCTAGTAAGTTCTCACTAGAAGGCTGCCCTAAGCCAGGCTACAACCACCATCAGGAGATACTCATTTCAGAAAACAATATGAAAATACGGTTGTTTTGCTTTGGGGGGAGCAGAAGCAACAGTCTAAGAAACAGACATTTCTCTCAGGTCATTATCACGTTACTTTATGATCACTGTCTTTAATTTTAGGGTGCATCTGCCCATCCTCTGTCTTACATTCTTATTTTCCTGTCTTGTTGTTGATGGCTGTAGCATTCTCTTTCTCTCAGGAGGGCTACTTCAGTTCACCTCACTGAGTTATAATAACATCACTCAAATGAAGAGGAAGAGCAGTCCTGTATCCCAGACGACGCCACAATTAAATGACAATGTGTAAGAAAGTGGCATGTACAAGAGTACACCATGTCTAAGTTTAAAAACATAATAAATAAAAGCAGAACTTTGTGGGGTTTGGATTTAGTGATTGCATTTTGCAGTTCCTGAGTGCTAATGAAATGCCTCAGATGATGCTGCATAAATGTAGTGAGATAAATACATTAGTAAAACACACAATCAGCTCTCTCTCAGACTTATATTTGTAGAGTATAATTAAGATTTCTATAATTAGCATGGCAAGTTTATTGTTACTCATTTTTACTGCAAGATACAGACATATGAATTTTAATCACATTTTTGATACATACAGCTGGAGATGATGAAATATGTATGCATATGTTCATATCTGTTGTAACATTTCAATATGATTTGACAAATTAGTCCCTTTTTTGTTTGCTTCAAAATGTACTGAGTATGTAGGTTTTCTT
The DNA here is from genome assembly GCA_902168415.1 of Peromyscus melanophrys. Lineage (NCBI taxonomy): Eukaryota > Metazoa > Chordata > Mammalia > Rodentia > Cricetidae > Peromyscus > Peromyscus melanophrys. Next base: position 17,328 of record CABHPR010158046.1, on the reverse strand, counting down.
AGTTTGCTTTCTTTACTATGATAAACGCCGTGACCAAAAGCAACTTGGATGTTATTTGGCTTACTTATCATAATCACAGTTGTTCATTGAGGGAACTCAGGATGGCAACCCAGGACTGGAACCTAAAGGCAGCCAGTGAAGCAGACACTATGAAGAAATGTCTTGCTTCCCACGGCTTGTTCAGTTTATTTTCTCTCAGTCTTTTTAAATATCCACTTTCACACACACACACACACACACACATATGAGCACATACAGGCTTACACACATACACACTGTCACTAGGTACCTTTTATATACAGCTTAATCTTAGAGCTGAACAAAGCTGTTGAAAAGTGATGTGTTTTCATGGCAATTCCTGCCCTGTTTTCTAAATACCAACAATCACATATCACTGTTATTGATTTAGAAATAGGGGTACAATAAAAATATTAATATATAATAATGTTTAGAGCATGTATGTTCTTCTCAAGCTTAATTCATTCAGCTATATCTTTCCTTTTAAAATAGGTTAAATTGCATAAATAGGTATATCGAAGTTTTAACATGTAAATTTAACTGAAAAACACTCTCATAAATGTACACACTGATGCACAAATCTGTGGTCTTGTATTTTGCAGAAAACGAATGAGATATAATTAAGAATTTTATCCATTAATTCTCTACCAAAGGTTTACTACTACAGTGTCTCACAGTACCAGGAAAGGCATGGATAAGGTTTCTGACCTCAAGACATGCATTTTAAACCAAAGAAGCAGCATAAAATTATCATTTACTAGATATGTGCCATCATAAGATAAACTTGTTTATTTTGAAGTTAAAAAAGTTGAACATGAAAATTTTTTCCCAGAAACACTTCTCTTTTTATGTTACAGAACCTAAAATTTAATGATTTTTGATTACATGAAAATATCCAATAATTTCTATTCAAGCTGAATTTTGCCAACATATGTATATGTGAATATGTATCTTTGTAGAGATTTATAGAAAGTAATACATTGTTTTCACTTTAAAACACTCTAAGATGTGTATGAAAATAACAGAAATTAACTGACTGACTCAGTCTTAACTCTTGGTATATAAGTCATTACTAATACTCAGAAGAAACCTTAACATTATGTTTTTAATGAATAATTTTATTTTTTAGTGATGTGTACATGTGTGTGACCTTGTCATTTTATGCACATGTGTGTGCAACTGGCATAGAATCTAGAAGAGGATGCTAGATCCCCTGGAGCTGGAGTGGATGTGAGATAACAGATAAGCTGTGCACCAAACTCAGGTTCTTTGCAACAACCATATGTGCTCTTAACCATTAATCTCTCTCCCCAGCTTCTACCTACTGTACTATGTTTTATAATCAGAATACATGTATTCATCATCAAGACAGTATTTTATTCACCAAACTGTAATTTTTCAGTTGCTGATATTTCCCATTTTTAAAGCTTCATTGTTTTACAAAATGGAAATTATTGAAAGCATGTTTGGAAATAAATGTCCCTAAATGAATAGTAAACTCACATTTAATCTCTCAGTTCACAAATTGACTAGACAGCATTTGAATAGACTGACAACTAGGCCATACCTTATGTCGTAATCTCATAAGAGGTTGATAAGATTTAATGCCATATCCTGATTCTTTTGTTGGCCTTCCTTCGGACTCCAGAAAGATGCATCCAAGAATCAAAACAGCTGTCCAGGACTTAAACATCCTTATTGACTTTCACCTGTCAAAATTAGAATTTTAAAAATCAAAGAAAATACTTCATATGATAAAGAAATATATCAAAAAATTCAATATCATTAAGAAATCTTTATACATTGAATCAGAGCTCTCTGGTGTGTGAGTAGGTATTAGGTAGACACCTCCCAATGAACACTACCCTCTGTTGATAATACAAAATAAAGTAGTAGGCCTTGATAAAAAATCTTTTTGGGAATATTCAATAAAAGGTAGACTAAAAAAGGTAAATAAACCATGACTACTATTCTAAATATTTGTACAAAATACAATTGTAAATATACTTATACGCTTTCACTACTCTTTAAGAATAAATCTTTACTACTCTGTACAATTTTTCTCTGTTAAGGACTTGTTAGAAGTTCATAAGATACTAGTCTATGGCACAAACTCAATATAGGTCAGCAGAACTTAAGCAGATGAGGCCTACTGAGTTACTAATAATTGTCTCAATATAGTTTAAAATGCAACACCTTAGAATATTGGTGTACAGAGGATTTTTGCTACCATCCTTTGATATTTATATTATTCTATACTTTGGATGGAGCAGAGAAGATACAAAATGGCATAAGGTTGTCACAGAAACATCAACACCTTTCAAACATACAGTAAGCTTATGTTAGTAAAACTGCATTTCATTTTGCCACTTTTTTTTTTTTTTGGTTTTTTTCGAGACAGGGTTTCTCTGTGTAGCTTTGCACCTTTCCTGGAACTCACTTGGTAGCCCAGGCTGGCCTCGAACTCACATAGATCCGCCTGCCTCTGCCTCCCGAGTGCTGGGATTAAAGGCGTGCGCCACCACCGCCTGGCACATTTTGCCACTTTTACCAGACCACTTCGTTCCTTATTAACATGTAAAAGGGTTTTCTTTTTATATTTAAACCAATGGTATGAATAACTTCTTGAGAACTGAAATCAATTTTTTAACCCCAAGCTATAGTGTATTTTTCTTAGCAATTTTCTTCCATCTGTAAACTGAATCACTCTTATTTTAAAATATATTTTCTTCCCAACTTCCCAAATTCTTCAAGTATTTGAAGAAAGAAATTAAGAAGATATCAGAAGATGGAAAGATCTCCTATTCTCAAAGATCAGTAGGATTAACAGCAAAAATGGCCATCTTACCATAAGCAATCTAAAGGTTGAAAGCAATACCCATCAAAATTCCAACACCATTCTTTACAGACCTTGAAAGAACAGTACTCAACTTCATGTGGATAAAGAAAAAAACTCAAGATAGCTAAAACAATCCTGTACAATAAAAGAACGTCCAGAGATACCACCATCACTTATGCCAAGCTTTAGTAATAAAAACTGCATGGTATTGGCATAAAAGGAGACAAGTGGATCAATGGAATAGAATTGAAGACCCAGATGTAAATTCACATACCTATGGACATCTAATTTTTGACAAAGAAGCCAAAGTTATACAATGGAAAAAAGAAATCATCTTCAAGAAATGGTGCTGGTATAACAGGATGCCAGCATGTAGAAGAATGGAAATAAATCCATAGCCCATATCTGTCACCCTGCTCAAAACTCAAAGTGAATCAAAGACCTCAACCTGAATCCAGCAAATTTGGAATCAATCTACCTCAAGACCCAACTATACCACTCTAGGGCATATACCCAAAGGATGCTCAATCATACCACAAGGATATTTCCTCAGTTATGTTCATAGCAGCTTTATTTGTAATAGCTAGAACCTAGAAACAACATAGATATCTCTCAAATGAAGAAAGGATAAAGAAAATATGGTGCATTTACACAATGGAGTATTATTTAGCTGTTAAAAGCAATGACATCATGAAATTTGAAGGGAAATGGATGGAACTAGAAAAAAATTCATCCTGAGTGAAGTAACCCAGACCAGAAAGACAAACATGATTGGTGACTACCCTAATTGTCATCAGAGAGCCTTCATCCAGTAACTGATTGAAACAGATGCACAGACCCATAGCAAAACATCAGGCTGAGCTCTGCGAGTCCTGAACAGAGGGAGAGAGGATTGTCCAAGTCAGAGTAGTCAGGGACATCACAAGAAAACCCACAGAGACAAGTAGCCTGGGCTCATGGGGGCTGACAGAGTCTGAGCCAATAACGAGGGGTCCTATATGGGACCAGCCTAGGCCCTCTGATATATGTGATAGTTGTGTAGCTTTGTCTACTTGTGGGACTCCTAAAAGTGGGAGCAGGGACTGTCTCTAATGCTTTGACTGTTTGGGGGAACCTTGTTCCTCATACTGGGTTGCCTTGTCCATCCTTGGTACAGAGAGAGATTTTTAGTCTTACAGCAATTTCATGTGCCATGCTTTATTGATATCCATGGGAGACCTGCCCTTTTTTAAACAGAAACAGAGGAGGAGTGGATTGAGGGGGTAGGCAGAGAGGAGGTGAGGGAAGGGAATGGAAGGTAAGGAGGGAAGGGAACCTACAGTCAGGATATAAAACAAACAAACAAACAAACAAACAAATAAATAAATAAATAAATTTGAAAAGAAATATAATTTTAGCCATTTTCTTTTTCTGCCACTTAACTCATGATTCCCTGCTCATTTCTCCGTCAAGATAACTTTTAACTACCACATGCACAAGCAGTACCATCCATGTTACAAAAGAACATTAAATATGCATAACACATATTTTACAAAGCATCTGCACCAATGCTCCTGTAAAGAGACCCCTCCACTATGCTCCCAGAGGAACCCTAATAAACTCATCAGTTAACCATGCTAGGCTTGAGTAGAATGTTTTTGGTGTATCATTGGTACCCTGTTTGGAATGAATAGGTATTCATGTCTCTGCAGGACAAGTCACACAACACCCTGCAATACTGCTCCCAAGTTATTACTTATTGTTATACATCAGTTTCCCTTCAATTGAAAGAATTTGCTTGTAATTGTATATCACTATTTTGATCCTTGAAAAAGGCTAATCATTTTCAGTAGATCATGTGTCTATCTTATACAACTTTCACACACACACACACACACACACACACACACACGTACACAAAATCATTAGTTAATGTTGTATATCTTTTCACACTTTTAGTATCATACCACCTGGATCTAGCAAAGACCTGGTATCTAGTAAATACTCAACAGATAATGAAAAATGACTCTCTTCTTGCATTCTGAGGATAAGGAAAGATCGCATATCTTTGACGTTAGACAGTTTGAACTGCAGCTCCTCCTTGCACTGCTGTTACAAGTCATATGAGAACCTGAGAAAACTATATATTTTCTTTTGCATTTATCTCTTTTCTCTCGTTTTGATGCACACCCTAACGAATAATCTTCCATACAGAAACCAATTTAAACCAATTTTAAATATGCATCTTATGAGCAATTTTAAACTCCTCATTTTGATATACACTTTATTCATTCCTTCAGGGTAAATATTTGTTTATGAGACACTGGATGGAACATTCTAAGTGTAAGAGAGAACAGATGATTAAACAGAGATCAGATCAGGTGTAGAGATAGATTCCACAATACTTATGCTGTCTATGTATTTAACCAAGAGGGTGAAGGACAAGAGTGAAAAGCCTTATCCCATAATGACTAGGCTTGGTGAGGGCAGCATTGCCTAAAGGAGGTGAACGAGGTCACCTCCTTAATCCTCTCTCAGTCTCCCCAATGGTATTTCTTTACTCTCTGTGTGTGTGAGTGTGTGTGTGTGTGTGTGTGTGTGTGTGTGTGTGTGTGTACACACAGAGAAAGAGACACAAAAGCACATGACTAAAATTTAATTCATTTTAATACATTGCCCCAATCATTTATATTTGGTATTTAAAATTCTACACACTTACAATTAAAATAATGTTATCCTCTAATCTTTGTGTCAAGGCAGGAAATAAAAAAAAGTTTCTTTAAATTTCACTGAAAGCTTGCTATCATTACGTCAGAATGCACTTTTGAGTCAAGCACAGTCATGTACAAAACATTTCAGTCAATCACAGTTAACATTTATGATAGTTGTCACATAAGATAATAATGAAGCCGGGTGGTGGTGGTGCACGCCTTTAATCCCAGCACTCGGGAGGCAGAGCCAGGCGGATCTCTGTGAGTTCGAGGCCAGCCTGGGCTACCAAGTGAGTTCCAGGAAAGGCGCAAAGCTACACAGAGAAACCCTGTCTCGAA
>CABHPR010158045.1:0-39922 GCA_902168415.1 Peromyscus melanophrys | reverse complement strand
AGAGAGAGAGAGAGAGAGAGAGAGAGAGAGAGAGAGAGAAAGAGAGAAAGAGAGAAAGAGAGAAAGAGAGAAAGAAAGTGTCTTAAGGTTGCTGCTCTGAGAATGTGTTTTTGCTTATCAAATGTCATTTAGCCTTGTAAGTTAGCAAGCAAGTCTTACCAAGAATTGAGAATATTACAAAATTTTTAAACTTGCATGTTCAGCAATTTAATGAATGAAAATGTCAACTTGTCATCAAGGCTGAAGTGTGCAATAACCTCCAGTGGCTGACACAGATTCTGTTTGTTCATTTGTCCTCCTGGAATAAATGCAATGCCATTGTGTCTGATGACAACAGAAACAAGTTTTGGCCAGGTCCATGCCCGGTGTGAGAGTGAAGGAAACAAGTTTTGAAAGGCAGTGGGCATCACTGATCGCAAACTTTTATTAGCAGCAGATGTGTGGCTGTGGTTTTCTGTGCTAGACACACTGTTATTGAAGCAAGTCAGATGACAGAATCAGAATATCTTTGTCTTTAGGAAAGAGAAACAGGAAAAACTGAATTCATAATCTTTTTTCTGTAAGAGATTGCCTAATCAAAACAATCTCCAAAATATGCATATGTTGAGTAGCATACAGGGAAGCTGAGGCAGAGGTTTAGGAAGTAATTACTCTTTTAAACAAAAATTATTTTATAAACCATTCTGCTAATGTCTTAGAGTACCTCTATATTTGTTTACAGACTGCTTTCTTTGAATAGGTTTTCTTCTTCTTCTTCTTCTTCTTCTTCTTCTTCTTCTTCTTCTTCTTTCTTCTTCTTAGGGTATAATGACCCTAATGCCAAGTTATATATTAGCCTATGTATTAGCTTGTATTAGCATTGTATTAGCCTATGTATTAGCTTGTATTAGCATTGTATTAGCCTATGTATTAGCTTGTATTAGCATTGTATTAGCCTATGTATTAGCTTGTATTAGCGTTGCTGTGACAAAAGCAACTTTAGGAGGGCGGGCTTTCTTGTGGCTCACAGTTTGAGCAGGCACAGTCTCTCAGAGTGGGGAAACAGTGGTGACAGAAGCCAGAGGTGGCTGGTTACATCGCATCCCTAGTCAGGAAGCAAAGGGAGACAAAAGCTAATATTCAGCTCGTTTATTCTTTTTTATTCAGCCCGGCTCCCAACTACAGGTTAGTGCCAACCACATTCAGGATGGGTCTCCTCTCTTCTGTTAATCCCCTCTGGGAATGCCCTTGAAGAAACCCCCAGAGGTGTGTCTCCCTTGGTGGAGGGACCAAGATGGCAATCAAGATGAACCATCACAAGCCTGCATATCCCAAGGCCATTTTTCTCTGCCTTGAAGGACAGCGTGAGCCTTGAGAACAACTAGCTTCCTTGAGTCAGCTGAGGGGAGAGTTTGCCACATTCTAGATCATTGCCATTCTCTCTGACACACACCTTTGCTCCAAATCCTTTATGAAGACTCCTTTCCTCAAGGAAACTCCCCAGAAGTTTCTAGCGACTTTTGCAGTCATATAATGTTAGTTGAGAACTCACTCGCCCGACAGTACCTTTGAAAGAGGTTGGGGCATTAATTATTCTTAGTGGTTATGTAAAGCATGGCCTCAATTATGTAGATGAGGAAATAGGCATTAGAGAGCAGCTCCCAGGCTCCTGCCTGTTACTGTCCTGTCCACAGGGTGTCAGCTCCTTAGCTTAGTATTGTCTGACACAGACCTTCCCCAGCCTGACAGACGCTCTTGTATTTGTTTCCAAAGCTTTTGTGCCTAGATCTTGTTCTCCTTCCCATTCCAATGGTAGTATATAAAATCATAATGTACAGTACTTGGTATGCATCACTTTCGAATTGTCCAGTTTCTACAGGTAATTCAGTCCCTATCTTTTTCCCCCTGAGCACCTGTATTTTCAGGGCTTGTGTGAGTTGGTATTTGTGCATCTATTCTGTTGGGTTTTTCTGCTACAGAAGATGCTGAGACACATATTCATCCTACTCCCCAGGGGTTGACACTCAGGCTGTCTCTGAGTCCCTAACATCATCACTAGGCCTGACAATAAGTCTGTCTGATAAATATTGTCACCCCAAGTTCAGAGACGAATTGAGGTTTAGAATAAAGAATTCGACCCAGGTTCTATGGTTAGGGATAAGGAAAGAGAGCAGGAAACACCAACTTGAAAGTGGAATTGCATATCTGATGTTCTACAAATTCTAGTTCACTCTCCTATCCTGCGTGTCTCCCCCATTTAGCTTTGACAATGCCTCCAAGTTAAAAGGAGAGATTCTTGGGCCAGAGGATATAGCTCGGTAGAAAAGAGCTTGCCTGGCAGGGGTGAGGCCCTGGGTGTGATCCTACTGCGTCTGAAGAGGAAAAGAAAATGTTGAGATTCTCTGACTAAGGGTTCTGTTTATGGAAGAATGGGTATATATACAAAACAAAATGTCATCTAGCCAAATTCATACGTCAGTATCATCTGGAACAACATGTAATACAGGTATTACATTTAGTAGAATAAGCCAGGCAGAGAAAAGCAAAGGATGCATTTTTCTCACCCAAATGTGGAGGCTGAGAAAAGTTAATTTCATTGACCAGAGTAGAATAGTGAGTTCTATAGGAAAGGAGGTGGCCTGGGGAAGGCTGGACAATCGGTACCAAATATGCCTTTGTTTTGTTTGGGTTTGGGTTTTGGGGTTTGTTTATTTGGTTTTTTGTTGTTTGTTTGTTTGTTTTGTTTTGTTTTCGAGATGGGGTTTCTCTGTGTACAGTTGGAAGTATGTGAAAATCCAACCAACAGTAGCTTCAGTGGTTGGCAGTTCGGATGTCTAACAAGGGGCTCTAACACTGTTGTCCCCAATAGATGAATCAGCCTCATTGGGCTTTGGATCTGGATCTAGAGCATTAGTCTTTAGTCTCCATCCAGAATTTCTGAATCGAGAGTCCTTTGAATGAGTGTGAATGCCCACCTCAAGTCTGGGAGGCGTAAGGTTATCCTGTGTTCTGAGAGATCCAGATATTGGCAGTGAAGGCTGGCCCCACAGCAAGAGCCATGGCAATGAGGACTCCAGATCCTTCTGTATCTGTCTCAGGCATGTTTAGAATGGAGCTTTTGTCTTTGGAAAAAACATGATGTACTATAGCTACATCTTCATTCCAGGCCACAAAAATAGCTGGATCCAGAACATGTTGTTCTAAAATTGAAAAACCTTTGTAGACACCCTCTGCTCTGACCCCTTGTTAGTCAGTTGTACAGCCAAGCCAAAGGGCAGCAGAGCCCGCACAGGCAAGTGTGTGCTAAGTGTCATATTGTCATTGTCTTGTCTTCATCAGTGTTCTGTAGTTAGGACAAAATGCCTGAGACAAATCAACCCCTGAAGAGAAAAAATGCATTCATTTAAGCCTACATAAATTTAAACTTATTTGAGTTCACAGTTTTTGAGGTTCCAGCCCTTGATTTGATTGACTCCACTACATAACAGCAAAGTCACTCCCACCACAACTCAGGAAGCCAAAAAAGGTAAGAGAAAGGGACCAGGCTCCTACAATCTAATCCTCTTTTGGAGTCACCCCGAGTGACCTGAGGACCCTTAAAGTCCACTAATTAATAATTCCAATGCTTCTCAAAACCAAGCTGGGACCACATGCCTTGGGAGGACATTGCAGATCTGTAGCATCCTTGTACCCCAGAAGTAGGCTCTGATTCTACAAGGGATGCAGGAGAGGAAAAATCACATGGTAGCAGATCAGCAATTGTATTTACAAGCAGAGATGGAAGAACCAAGAAGGCAATGGCCTTGACCTGGTTCCTGGTTCTTCTGGGGGCTGGCTTTAACATAGAATGAGAGCTTGCAACCTTGTAGCCTGCACATTAGCAAGGGGTTGCTACTTCACCTGTGCACTCTGCTGTATTTGAATTCAAATAATTCACAGCCACCGAAACTTAAAGCCACAGCAGGACTCTGTGTAGGGCAGAACAGATTAAGACAGGCCGGCTGGTAGGGCTTTTTTTCTTTCTTTCTTTCTTTCTTTCTTTTTTTTTGTACACACACCCCAGCCCAGCAGGGGCAGCTTTTATTTTTGTCTCTCAGTCTTGATTCCTTGTCATCTTGCCACCGGCAATATCTTTGTCTGTTGATTTACCCTCCAGCTCAGGATTAATTTTTTCCATTTACTTCCTAGGGGTACTTGGGAATAGACTCCAGGACAGAAAGAAAACATGTATCTTTTTTTTTTTAGACCTCCAAGGACTGCATGGTAAATAATAAGAGCCAAGGGGGTCTGGTCTCAAGCCCACTCGTTTTTATCAATGGGGGGCAAGCTTGCTCCCTACAACCTTCTGGCTGGAAGGGCTGTTGGCTGCTCTTTCCCCCAGACCTTTCATGTGCTCTTGCTCCTAAGAGTGGGGTGTGCCTGTCAACACTACAGGTGGGTCCCCAGCTAGCGCCAAGCAAGCAGCTGCACAGCCCAGGGACTTTGAGCTGTTAGCTGCTCTCCATGCTTTGTACCCTTGCCAACTCACACACACCTGGGATTTCAACAGCTGCCAGGCCTATAGCCACCCCCTTCCCACCATGTGACCTAAGCTTCATTCCACCTGTTCCTCTTTGGGGGCAGCCAGGCCATCCCCACCTGGCCGAAAGGAGGCCTGGGGAGGCCTGTGAGACCTATTGTATTCATGCCTGAAATAGCCAACTCCCATTCATTTCACGGCAAATTAGGAGAGATTAAGGTTTACTATGAGGTAAGACCCGACTTGACAATTAATCAGTTTGGTCATTTGGGGATCAAATTAAATTGGACCTGATGTCTCCTGGATGCTAAAATGAAATCGAAGTCTCTCTTTTGGCATGGTCTGGGCAACAGCTGAGAATACAAACTCAGCCTGCCTCCATGTTCCTCTTTGCATACAGATGTCAATTTACCATTTTAAAACACAGCAAGCAAGAAAGGTGCAGGCTACCATTGGGGCTTTTAGAGTGAACGCAGGCCTTCTGTTTGACTCGGCAGACACTGATTTTTCTCTTTGTTAGTCTAAGAAGACTCTCAGGAGCAGGGGGTTAAAAACTGTGTCCAAAGCCAGATCTCCCCTCTTTTCTATCATTAAGATTTGTGTTATCATACAAAGGAGCGGGCTTCTATGTGCATGTGTTTGGTGTGATGTGTGCAAATGGATACACATATATGGGGTGTGCTTGTGCCTGTGTGGAGGCCAGAGGTCAATGCTGAGTGTCTTCCTCTATTGCTCTGTATTTTACTTTTCATTCTGAGACAACATCACTCACTGAACCCATAGTTCTCTGTTTCAGCTGGATGGCCTAGCGGGTGAGAGAGCCAGCTCCCCAGCGCTGGAATAATGGGCGATGCTGCTATTCCTGGTTTGTATGTGGTTCTGGGGACCCAGACTCAGGTCCTCACAATTGTACAGCAAGCACTTTACTCCCTGAGTCACCTCCCCAGGCCCAGGGATAGGTTTCACTGTGACATTTGTATACATATCTATCGCTCTACTTCAATCTCATTCATCCCCACCCCGCCCCCGCTTTCTCCGATCTCTGGTATCAATATCCCCCTCTTTCCAGCCTCTTTCTCCCCCTAAATAGTCCCCTGATTCTGTTTCACAGAATCCAGTAAAGAAGATAGGCAAGCGATTAATGTGGATGATAACTAATTCTGATTGGAGCTTAGTAACTTTACAGAGCACGTGATGGTTAATTTTACTAGGCCAGCTTGACACACTCTACAGTCACTGAGAAAACAGTCTCAGCGAGGGATTGTCTAGATCAAGTTGGTCTGTAGGCACGAATGAGGACGATCACCTTGATTACATTAATGGAAGTTGGAAAACCCACCTGCTGTGGGTGGCGCCATCCCCTAGGCAGGGAACCACAGACTGTCTAAAAATGAAGAAAGCAAGCGTGGGCGCTAACGTGCTTGCGTTAATTCACTGCTTGCTCTTGACTGTGGATGTAGTGTTATTAGCTGCTTCCTGTTCCTGCCGCCTTAACTTCCCTACCATAACAGACTATAATCTGGAACTGTGAGCCAAATGAGCTCTTTCTCCCTTAGGGTCCTTTTGTTGGGGTCTTTTATCACAGCAACTGGAAATGAAACTAAGAAGGGGTAGCATCTGAGTGGTGGCTTTGTACTTTCTCTGTTGGGAGGAGCACTGTGGAGTAACTATAGTCAGGATACTGCCTCTAATTGTGCCGGACATTGTTTTGCCCTATGACTGTGCAGAACATTCTGGGCATGAATAGAGTCCAAGGCTGAAGACGGCAATCACCTTTGGAAACTGCCAACAGACAGAAATGACCCTGCTGGGGCCAACTTTTCTCAAGGAAGTAATAAAAGCACTCTTGTGGCTAATGGCAGGATGCAGGAAAAATCTTTCTCTGGCTCCATCACAGCCTTGTGACTTTGGATCTATCAATCCATTGCCTTTTCACATGTACTTTCTGTACAGTGATGTTCATCCATCAGTATGCGGTTAAGCACATAGTATATGCTTGGTGTGATTCAATGCCACTTCTCTGAGTCATAAAACTGCAAAAATGATGAAAAGGGGCAAGAGAAAGCAGGTTAAATGTAGTATATACCGTTACACTCTTGTTTCAGAGGGGAATCATTTGAGATGACTGGAGTGACCACCAAAGATTTTGTAGAGTTTACAAATTTGACGATTCTAATAGTACTTGATTAGAACTTCCCTTCCCAGCAGACAGAGAGCCACCAGGGTCTCACTTGCTTTTTGCTTTTAAGAAATTCAAGGGATTACACTACTTTAGCTTCTTGAATTCCAATCAGGCCACAGGTCTGGTCTTTACCAATGCAATGTAGGGAAATTGAATTTCCTATCTGACTCAAGCATCTAATCACTCCAGCTCAACTGTACCCCTTTCTTCCTGCCTCAGCACCATAAAGCCCTGTCTGAAGAGGAGGCTGAACTATCCCAAAGGGAAGCCTTCCCTGGAAGGTCACCAGAGCCTTCGGAGGTCTTTGCTTGAAGAAAACAATAATAATGGACTTTTGGTTGTTCTAAAAGTTACTGAGGTATGGAGTTGGTTGTTATTGCTGGATAGTGTGGCCTGTCCCAAATGATGGAATACTGATAATTCTCACTGAGCATGAAGAAAGGTGGGAATGTGGCTGTGCCTGGAGAGAATCAGTCCATCCTGTTCTGGGTAGACTGAAACACCAGTCACCTCAAGGTGTTCGGTGCATGCTCAGACTTCTCAAGTACAAGAAGCTTACGCCACTTCATAGAAAACATCTCATTGGTTGTGTGACACAGTTTCCACACTTCATAAGTAAAAGATACATAGAGTTCAAGTGACTTACCCAAGAGCTCATACAAGTGGCCAGCATGCTCTCAAACCCCAGGCGTCTTCTTTAACCTAGCTGCCTCCCAGGAAGCTGATCTGGAATGTTCCTTCCTGTTGATACAAGCTCACCTACTCTCATATGAGGCTGAGGTTCACATGGACCCAGTATATTAATCCGGATTGGATTCTGAATCGTGTCTGAGGGAGTTTCCCTTCAATGTCAGAGAATCCATCATAGGAATGGAAAGGGACCAACAAACCCCATCATGTGGGAAAACAATCCAGACAGCAGGTCAGCAGAGATGTCAGCCAGACAACAAAACCGGGCAAGATTTCTTTCTTTTCTTTTTTTGGCTTATTTTGTTTGAGGGTCTCATGTGGCTCCGTGTGGTCTGAAACTCGTTAACTAGTGACTTTCAACTCCTGATCTTTCTTTCTTCACTGTCCAGACGCTGGGATTATAAGCACAGCCAGCAGTGCTGGGACTCGAATCCATAGCCTTGTGTGTACTAGGCAGGCACTCTTCTAACTAAGCTACATGCCCAGGGCAAGATTTCTATATCAAATGCAGTGCATCGTTAATTTGACTGTCACTTTGACTGGATAAGAGACACCCTGGGCATTCCTAAGGTGCACCTTTGGGTGTGTCTGTGAGGTATTTCCAGAGAGGACCGAGGGGGGGAAGACCCACCCTGAACGTGGGTGGCACCCACATTCTTGTGCCCTGTGGCGTTGATGCTAATACTCAGGCAAATTCCACAGAAACAAAGCTGTTGTCTATTTTTGACAATGGAAAATTGTTGGGTTTTGCTTTTAAGAATTACTGAGGGGAGAGACGGAGAGATGGCTCAGTGGTTAAGAGCACTCGATGCTCTTACAAAGGACCCAGATTTGTTTCCAAGCACCCACATGGTTGCTCACAACTGTTTATAACTCGAGTTCCAAGGGATCCTATGCCAGGGCCTCTACAAGCAACTGGTGTGCACATATGCAAGCAAAACACATACACATTAAATTAAATTAAATTAAATAAATCTTTTTTTTAAATTCTGAGTTAGATAACAGTTTTTAAATGATTCATTATTTGCTTTGATACTGTTTATAAGTTCTTTGGGGATTGAGGGGTTATTTGGGAGATCTTGTCAGCCTTTAAAAGACAGAGTTTTACTACACAGCTAGACCAGGCTAGCCTCAGAACTTGTGGCAGTTCTTCTGTCTCAGCCTCCCAAGTACTAGGATTACAAAGGGAACCATCACACCCAGTGCCACACTTTACTTTTCAAAATTATCACAAGTTTGCAGAGATGCTGGAGTTACTGCACAAATAGCTCTTTATCAGAACCACCCAGAAGTGTGTTAGTGGCCTGTTGTTCCATCACCTAGAATATCTTAGCATACATTTCCCTATCTTCAAGGGACATTCTTCTACAAAACCACAACAGGACCATCAAAGTCAGCAAACCAGCAGTGGGTACCTTGCAGGGAGGAGAATTAAAGTTCCACCAGTGCGCTCAGAGATGGACTTACAACCAAAGGATCCAGTCCCTGGATCTCACACCCTTCAGTGTCAAGGGAAACTAGCACAAGGATGGAGGAGGGCAGGCTAACCCCTTCAGTGTCAAGGGAAACTAGCACAAGGATGGAGGAGGGCAGGGTAACCCTTCAGTGTCAAGGGAAACTAGTTTAAGGATGGAGGAGGGCAGGCTAACCCTTCAGTGTCAAGGGAAACTAGTTTAAGGATGGAGGAGGGCAGGCTAACCCTTCAGTGTCAAGGCATCACCACATTCTTCATCTTTCTTCTGTGGGAAACAGTGGCTCAGCCTTACTCCATGAACCTAACATACTTGCAGAGTGTGAGTTCCCTGTACAGGCCTTCCCCATTTGACAAGACATCACAGGTAGGAATAACACACAGGGCTGCTGTTCTGCTTATGCCTTTAGGTGACGGGTATCTTCAGTTTGCACCCCCTCCAGTGATATTCAGGTCCACTTCCAAAGACAAGGTCTGCCAGGCTGCTCACTGCACAGTGACTCCCCTCCCCTCGGTCTCAGCTAGGGTTTCTATTGCTGCAACGAAACACAGTGACCAAGTTGGAGAGGAAGGGGTTTATTTGTTGACTTCCACATCACTGTTCATCAGCAAAAGAAGTCAGCACAGGAACTCAAACAGGGCAGGGACCTGGAGGCAGGAGCTGATGCAGAAGCCATGGAGGGGTGCTGCTTACTGGCTTGCCCTACATGTCTTGCTCACAGTCTGCTTCCTTATAGAACTCAGGACCACAGCCCAAAGGTGGCATCATCCACAACAGGCTAGGCCCTTCCCCATCAGTCGCTAATTAAGAAAATGCTCTACAGGCTGGCCCAGAGCCCGATCTTAAGGAGGCATTTTTCTCAATTGAGGTTTCCTCCTCTCAGATGACCACAGTTTCTGCCATTTGACATAAATGTAGCCAGCACACTTCCTCTGGGACTTAAGTATATGGAGGAGTAATACCTTGATGACTCAAATTTCTCAGTTTGTTTATCCTGTGTAAAGATTCATGCCTCCCTGTTTTATTGGTTGGCTATTTATGAAATAACATATCACAATGCTCAAATTGGCCTGACTTTGGCCAGGTCTAAACCATCCAGGATGGCTTCCATGCACTTTCCATGACCCCAGCATTCCATGAACTTTCCCCTAGTCTCGTGTATACATATGCTTTCTGAGATAGCCCCCGAAGCAGCCGTTTTTTTTTTTTTAAAGGAAGAAGCTGGACTGACCTTAGAGAAAAAAAAACTCAACCATGTCATTTTATTTAGCAGGCATTTAATTTCTTTCTTTGGTGGGGGTTGAGTGGGAGTGGAAGACAAAGTCTTACACTGTAGCCCAGGCTGGCCTGGAACTCATTATATAACCCAGGCTGGCCTGGAACGTAACAACAGTCCTTCTGCCTCACCCTCCTGAGAACTGGCGTGACAGACATGGCTTTACTATGTCTGGCTTAAGAACTTATTTCCAAGGATAATTTTGCTTGCTAAAAGAAATTGAATTTGATTGTTTGGGTGTGTGTGTGTGTGTGTGTGTGTGTGTGTGTGTGTGTGTGTGTGTATTTGTGGGTACCTGAGGAGCCATCAGATTTGCAAGAGTTGGAGGTATCGGGATTGTGAGCCATGCAACATGAATATTGGGAACTGAACTCCCAGAAAGAGCAATAAGCATTCATAACTGACTTGTATTTAGTCCTGTGTCTTATTTTAAAAAATAAATTTTTCCAGAACTTAATAGAAACAGCGCCTTATTCATAGAACATCCATGCTCACCCGAAAATAGCATAGTCAAGCTGCCATTTACTAGGTGGCCAGTGGCTACTAATGCAGTTTCTCTGTCCCATCCAGTGTTCATCTCTCTTTCTGCAGGGTTACTGACATGTAGAAGCAGATTACTTAACCTGTAACTCAATAGTTTGTTTTGTAAAGAAGTTAAAACAGGAAGATCCAGTGACCCCCATCTCTCAAGCTAATATTGAACCAAGAAAAATAATGTTATCACTGCCCCCTGCACCAACACACAGACAAACTGGGACATGTGTTAATACATTGATAGGGACAGTGGAACACAGCATCTACAATGGCAACTTCATGAGAAAATCTGCACAGTGACCACACCGAGAAGTGTCCTGCTGGAGAACTGTGGTGCAGGGCACAGCTTACAGAAAAAGCGACACACGGATGTGTGTCTTTAAGAAGAAAGCAGCCCTAAGAGGTGGGGCTGGGGCCGAGCTGGTAGAGCATTTGTGTATCATGAGTGAGGCCTTGGATTTGATCTCTAGCAGTGCATAAAATTAGGCATGGTGGCACATACCTCTAGTCCCAGAGTTCTGGAGGATGAGGCGGGATTGGAAGTTCAAGGTCATCCTCAGTTAAATAGCCACTTTGAAGCCAGTTTGGGCTCCACAAGATAATAATAATTAATAATAATTATAATAATGAGAAGAAGAGAAAAGCAGACCTAGAGATTCAGGAATGGGACAGAGAGGAGGGTGACAAAGAATTGGAAGAGAAGGGCAACAAAGGAACCAATGTCCTCAAGAGCTGTTGGAAGCACCTTACAAAATAGGACAGTGATCTATTTGCTGCAGTTGATTGGACTTACGTATTTTCTGTCACATGACATCTTTAGGGTGAACTCAAGATTCTTTGAGGTCAACTGCAAACAATATAACACCCACCAAGAGTGGCATAACAGAGCAGGGATAGATTCTCTCAGGAGTTTAGAGGCTAGTAGCTACCAGTAGTGGTCCAAGAACTCTAGATTTAGGGCCCATGGAAGGTGGGGAAATGGTTCAATAGGAAGAGTGTTTGGCACACAAGGATGCAGTGTAGAGTTGAAATCTTCAGCACCCATGTTAATGTCAGGCAGGCATAGTGATAATCTCTGGCTTCCACACACCCCCACACACAATGTGTACCCACAAACATATGAACACACATACACACATGCACATGCAATAGCAGCAATAAGAAATGGGAACGGTGGCCTTGGGTGCCCCTTGTCTTTTCCTTGTGATTGGACACTGGTACCACTACTCCAGGCATCACCTCAGCACTTGATAGAAGAAAGAGAAAGTAGTACCACCAGACCCTGTCTCCAAAATATTCTATGTACACACACACACACACACACACACACACACACACACACACACACAAGAAATGCTGGCCATGCCCCACCCTCATCTTCACTGGAAAATTTCCAAGGTTTATTTGTCCACCCAGTTCTAGGAATAATGTTGATAATGTTGTGCCTCTTATTCACAGTTGATTCCAGGTATGTCAAGAAAAAAGACTCAATAAATGAGGTACAAGCAAAATATCAGAAACTCAACACTGGTTCACGCTAATAAAATGCATTTGGACCATTTATCTAAAAATTGGTCTAACATCCTGTTAGGTAGATGTGCCAGAAGCATTTGAATGTGCTGTGGGCATTTTACAATACAGTCACAAAACTTCCCTAGACAGAATATTCTACAAGATTATAGGTCGTGCTTATTTTCATGAACACATTTGCGTGGCACTTGGCAAGTGTGTGGAGATCGCCTGGTCTTTCTGCCTCCCATGGCCACATAGACTTGGTGACACCAGGACCCGTAATGGCAATGGCTCATCTGTTCTAGACAAGCCTCCCTGGTAGGAGGGAGACCGTGTGGCATGGTGAACTCACACAAGGTTTGCAAATGTGGTACCATGTTGTGCACCAGTGATCTCAACTACACAAACCCTCCCCAGGTCCGGGTCAGCGTGGACATATTAATGAGAGAGTAAGGGAATGATCAAGGGAAGGTCCCTTTCTACACCGGTCTACACCATATTTAAAGCTAATCTAAGGACACTTTCTTCCCTTACAGTCTTTTGTGACATGGGACTTCTTTCTTAATAACAAATAATTTCTTTCATACACTTACTTTTTTAACATTTTAATCACATTTATTTATTTTTTGTGTAGCATGTGCTATGGCATCCATGTGTTTTGTGTGTGTGTGTGTGTGTGTGTGTGTGTGTGTGTGTGTGTGTGTGTGTATGAATGAATGACAGCATTCACAACCTACAGGAGTCAGTTCTCTGTTTTTCCATCATACTTTCCCAGTGATCAAACTCCATTCTCAGACTTGGCAGCCAGTACCTTTATCCAATGAGCCTTCTTGCTAGCCCTTTTTGGGTTTTGGTTTTTATTTTGTTTTGGGTGGTTCTTGTTTGTTTGTTTGTTTGTTGAGATAGGGTTTCTTTGTGCAACCCTGGCTCTCCTGGAACTCATTATGCAGACCAGGCTGGGCTCAAACTCGGAGATCCACCTGCCTCCGCCTCCTGAGTGCTGGATTAAAGGTGTGTGCTACCACTGCCCAGCTGCTGCCCCATCACACTTCTTTTAAAGTAATTTTTTTAATTTTTAAAAATTACATTTATTTATTTATGGGGAGTGTAACGTGTGCCACAACATGAATGCAGAGGGAGGGGATAACTTACAGAACTTCCTGGAATTGGTTCTCTCCTTCCATCATGTAGGTCTTAGAGATGGGGGTCAGGCCATTAGGTCTAATGGCAAGCACTTCAACCTGCTGAGCCATCTCCCCAGCCTATTTTTTTTTATTGTACTTCTGGATTCACTGAGGGAAACACAATAGCCCCTGTTGCTTCTGTGGAGTTTTGACAGCTAGCAACTCTTTCCAGCACACACCGGGCTCTGTGACACACATCGTCAATAGTCTTTAGCTCGTTTCATGTATAGCCAACAGATTTTTATTGAGCATCTACTTAGGAGCTGATATTCTAAGTGGTGGAATATTGGAAATCTGTGCTGTGGTGAAACCTCCTCACATTACAAGGTAGCTGCTGCTAGCTACAGTTGTGTACGTATGCATGTATGTGTGTGTGTGTGTGTGTGTGTGTGTGTGTGTGTGTGTGTGTATGAGGAGTGGATGAATATCGGAATAAAATGCATTTGGAAGCCAGAGGGCAAATTAGGATGTCCTACCTTAGGCTCTGTCCACCTTTTTTATTTAAAGACAGGGTCTCTCACTAGTCTTGAAGTTGCTAAGTAGGCTATACTGGCTAATCAGAATGCCCCTATCTCTGCTTCAGTTGTGAGAATACAGTCACATTCTACCCTACCCAGATTTTTCACATGGGTCCTGAGAATTGAACTCAGATCCTCACACTTGCTCCACAAGCCTTTTACTGACTGAGCCATCTCCCCAGCCCTTAGCTATATTTTTTTTAAATTAAGAAATGAGACCCAGAAACAGCAAACAATTCACACAGCTCATCTACAAAGCTGAGTGGGATCTGCCCCACTTTGAATACCACACTTTTTGCCCAGGATCTTGCTGCTTTCATCCTGGCCACTGATCTTATCAGAAAGACCTCTCCTGAGTATCACAGGGCATCTTTTTTGAGACTACAATTCATGAAATCTGTGAAAGTGTCACGAATTCTGGTTTGTTTGCTCCATGTAAGTCTAGCAAAATGAAGGCAGAATGCTTGGAACAAAACTAATATGAGGTGTCCTGTCCCCTGACTCTACATTATGCTATGACAAGTGAAGTCATTCAGGAGATGGTGGTTGAGTCTGGGATGGTAGCTCAGTGGTGAGTGCTTGTCTGTCGTGTAAGAGCCCTGGGTTTGATCCCTAGCACCAAGAAACCAAACAGCACAAATGTAAACCATGATTGAGTACCTAAGATGGCCACAGAGGACAGGGACCAACAGATATGATCAGTGTGCATGCTCCCTGACCTCAGGGAACTTTCCTAGGCTGAAGCAACTAAGAAACTCTGCTAATTATCACAAGTGGCCCTGAGAGATGTGTCCAGCTCAGACTGAAGGGTTTTGCAAAGAAAGCCATTATCTTCTTAACAATGCTGGTCTGCCAAGACAAGGAATAGATAGAAGCAGGGATCAGCAATCCTTATTACTTCTCCAGGAGAAGCATTCAGCAAGAAATGCAAGAAAAGAGTGAGGCCCTCATTCCAGACAGAAGAGAAACCTGGGAAGTCAGGAAAAATAAGACTATGGGAGCTGAGAGTGTGACAAGACCCTTATGTCATCTGGGGCCTACCTATGGAGTGGGGACAGGGAGAAGGGATGTTGGAGAGTAAGGCCAGAGGCTGGACATTGTGCTCCATGCTCCTGAAGATGTTCACAGGCTCATGGGGCACCAGGAATGTTTCTAGAAGGTTCCAAGTTTAATTATTTTATTTCTGCCAGAAACTTTCCAAGATGAGGTCTCAGCATTACCCACTGCTTATAAAAGAGAAATTGGAGGCTCAGAGAAGTCAAGCCACTTTCCCAAGTTCATACAGCTGAACCATTGACCACAAAATGGGGTTATGTCCTGAAACTGTTGAGAAGTCCCCAAGAGGTGGGAGATAGGTTTTGAGATGAGACTCCCCTCTGTTTATTCTAGTACCTATCTTCACCCTTCTAGATGACTTCCTGACAATATGCATAGCCGATCAATATTCTTCTCTTTCTCATGTGGAAATTTATATTGTTTGTTTACACACTTAATGATTACCTCCTCAGTGTATCAATAAAGCAATCTAATAATTGAAATCCTCTGGGATGAAATAGATTATAAATGGAAATTTGTACTTAATGGACGATTATACTTAATGATCAATTAGCTTGGCTAATTTTGCTCTCCCGCCTTTCCCTAATAACATTTTGTCAGAGATAAATAGAAGTCGCATAGACTTGAAAAATAAATGCACAGAAAGCCTTAAGTCATTCTGAGTCTTGAGTTCATTCTGTTTGCAGGAACACATCCTAAGGAAATGATCAGGTGCAGGTTTGGTGCCCAGTCTTTCGCTGTTTCTACTTACGAGTTTTCTTCCTCCATCCCTTGGAGTTGTAGAAAATAGCCCATATCCGAATTTAGGTAAGATGGTTCCCAGTTGGTTTCTATGCATATATGGTCACAGCCATCCCCTCTGCTGGTCTTATACCTCCTTGATCCACAGGGGTGCAGGGTCTTCACCAGGCATCCTCAGAGTCTCTTACCAAGGTTCTGTTATGCCAGCCTTGTGAGGAACCAAACCTTCTTTCCCTAACTCCAAACCTCCCAGACCCTCTGCAAGTTCAAAGCCTCCATCATCTCCATCCTGCCTGTGACTTCCTGTAGGCTGCACTTCCCATCACTCACCCTCCCAGGAACATGTTTTTATAGCAAGAGCCTGTTGCCTTGTCTCTAGGTCCAAGACATCCAGGGTGCAGCTTGGAAAGAAGAGAGAAGAAAGACATCTGTAGTTTTAAAATGAAACTACAGCCTAGAAATTAGGCAATTTAGTCTCAAAATATTCTCAGTGTTTTACACTAATATTCTAATAAGTTACCTGATTGCATGTATAATAAAGAGCACTAGAGAAACTTCTAACGTCCCATTAGAGGGATTACACATTTGAACAATACACAGCCATTTAAAAGATTCAGTTTCAGTTTGAAAAAAAAAAACTGTTCTAGAGTTTAGGAAGCATACTCTTTTTTTTCAAAAGGCTTTTCTTCCAGCTTTTAAAAAATGTACTTTTTGTTTGCTCGGAGGGGAGTGTGTGCCACGTTGAGTGAGTGGAGATCACAGGAGAGCTTTCAAAGTCACTTCTTTCCTTCCACTGTTGTCGGGAGGGAGTGAAGTCCTGAGTGGTCTGTATTGTTTGGCCAGGACACAGCCATGTTAAGGACCGCCGTGCCTCAGCCCCTGCCTCCTTGTTCAGCTGTACGCAGTAACTCCCTCTTCGGCTGTCTGTAATAAACACGGTGAGCTTCCAGGGGGCTGTGGCATCTCCGGCGCAGAGTCCGTCCACCCAATCCCACCGTTTCTGTCTGTGTGTTTGTCTTGTCTTCACTCCCTCACCACCCCAGTCAGGTCAAACCCTAAAGCTGTGTAAGAATACAACATGCTGTGTGGGTCCCGAGAATCCAACTCAGTGTGTCGGGCTGGGGACAAATGCCGAGCCATCTCACCAGGCCCACTTTATATATACATAATTTTTATTTACTTATGGTGTGTGTGTGTGTGTGTGTGTGTGTGTGTGTGTGTGTGTGTGATGCCACTGTCTATATATGGAGGTCAGAACACATGCCATCTCACCAGCTCCAAAAGACCTGTTACATGCTTCTTGGTTTTGGGGGGGTTTTGTGTTTATTTCTGATTTTTTTGGCAGTGCTAAGGATTGAACCCAGGGCCTTGTGTGTGCCAGGTAAGCACTCTACGACTGAGGCATATCTCTTAAACATACCCCTGATTTGATAATGACCTAATGATAATTAGGTCATTTACAAGGCAGGTGTGTGCAATGTAATATCTACCTCAGAGTTTACTTACATGTGCAGGATTTAATAAGCGTCCACCAACAGGGGGAGTACTTGGGGTTACTTTCCTTCTTATGTTACTGTACATTCTCCCCACTTCTTCTTACCCTTCTGTTATCATGTTATCTCTTGCCCCACTACAAGGATGTTTATATGTGTGTGCACATACCTAGGTGCATGTGTACGTGTGTGCATGTGTGAGTGCATGTGTGATCGTGTGTTTATGTGTGTGGTGTGTGTTTGTGTGTGTATGTGTGTAATCACATATCACTTGCCTTTTCTCCAGAACAGCTAACACACAAGGAAAACAGTGACTGTAGCCTATCTCTAAGGTGGGAACTTACAAATAAACTTGAGGGCTGGAGACAGATCATCAGTTAAGAGCAGTTCCCAGCATCCACACTGGGCAGCTCACAAGCTCCTATAACTCCAGCTCTAGGGAGACTTGAAGTCTCTGATCCCCTCAAACACCAGCACTTACACTCATAAACTCACAGACATACAGATGTAATTAAAATAAAAATTAATCCTAAATAATGAACTTGAAAAACCTATAAAATCACAGCATGGGGTGAAAAAAAAACCACAGAATACAGAAGGTATAATGAGAAGGTAAGTCAGTGTTTACCAGGACACAGCACTGTGTGACTTCTTAGAATTCTTTTGTTTTTCCTTTAGAGAAGCAACAAATTATACAAACCTGTGTTTTGACCAAAATCAGCTCTCCGGCAATGTGCAATTTTCTGAAACAGGCCTAAGGTTTGGATGCCCCTATTACACCCCAGATGTTTGACTAATTTGCTGTGTGTTTGGGAACAAGTTGCTAACCTCTCTGGGCTTTAGTTTTGTTATTTCAACCCACCACCTGCCAGCACTCTCTTCGGTTTCACAGATATTAACTTAGTGAGTGTTAATGTCTTCCCTGTGAGAAAGACACTGTTAGGGACCCTGGAAGGAATGGAGAAGGAAAGAGTTCCATCCTCACTCAGGCTAGTCTTTTCTGTTGCTGGATCAGACACGCAGAGTCGAGTCATGTGTAAAGAGATGCTGTGTGTCTGGCACATGGTTCTGAAGTCCAAGAGCAGAGTGCTAGCTAGCATGTGCCTGGCTTCAGGCGAGGACCTCACAATGTGTGCGGAGGAGACCGAAGCAGAGCTGCCACTTTGCTTGGTCACCGCCCACCCAAGCCGTTCCTGTGAACACTGGTCTCACAGGAAAAACATTAATCTCTTCCAACACTACCTTTAAACGAGTGTTTCTGAGTACGGCAAACCGCATCCAAACCAAGGGTCAGAATTCAGATCCAGGTCGTCTGGCTCCAGATCCCATTACGTCAGCCTTACGGTACTTACGTCACCTCACGTTAGCAACACATAGGCAGAACTTTGTGGATGCAAGATACTTTCATAGTCTTATGCACATCACTTTCCTGTATTTCCTATATCTTTTCTCTTTGTATCCCTTGAATTTTCTTTTGAAAATCCGATTGGGGAAATTACTCTAAGTTGTCTTTTATGAAGGAATGGCTGTCCTTCCCTTGAGTATTCCTTAACTCTTCGTCTTCCAAGCTCATCTGTTTCATGCTGAATACTATTCAGCAGAGGGTAAGGGAGATTTTGTCATTAGATGGTGCCTGTCATTAGATGCCCTGGCTCCTGAGCATCCTCTTCAGAGTGATGATGATAACCATTGTCTTTCTATGCATCAGGCGAGGACCTCAACAAGGACCACAGAACTGGGGACTGGATCAAGTGCAAAACCCAGTCTGCCTTTTTGACTCATCAATAGAAAGAAAGAAAGTGGGCAGTCAGTATTCTAATTAATTACAGCAAATATGACTAGATCATGGAACATTCATATTTTAGTATTTTATCTTTCAAAACTATATAGACGGTATGCCTCAACTATCGAATGGGATTTCTAGATTTTTTTTCTCCCCTGTGTTTTAATATTAAAAAATTTAGTTACCTACAAAGACAACTACAACCAACGGGTTTCTAGAGAACCCTCCAAACGCTTCTTCCAGCTGTGGTGCAGACCAGTGTTTGTAAGACCCGGATGGACGAGGGAACAGACGGGCGCTGCCACACCATGTCTTTTATACTATGTAAGAAACAGCACACACTAAGTCAGCATGCTAATAGCACAGTTTTACCCCCACAAATACACCTTTTTCAGGTAAGAATCACGTTAAGATTCCCCCTTACGCATAGCATTCCATACCAGAATGTTCAGCAGTGAGGTGCACAGCCTCCAGCCTCATCCCCACCCCGCCCCTGCACACTCCTGGCTCTCTCGCATATCGGGAAAGTCCTTCCCCACATATATGGACACTCAGCCCACCTAGAGTCCCTCCTCATTCACCTGTGAGAAGCAGGAGCACATATATAACTTACTCTTGGGAGGACAGTCCTTGGGAGGAAGCCAGGCAGGCAACCCGGGACTCCAGCGTCTGTACATGCAGAGCATCTCAGGCTCCAGGAAGATGTATCTGCCTCTTCCACTCACTCTTCATCTTTACAAGAGCCACAATAGGGCAAGCTGTGTCCCTATGAACTATGTGGCCTAGCCAATGGTCCCTTTTGCTAGTCTGAGGAATGTGTTTCCCTGGTAGAACTTTGGCCATCTGCAGTATTTCCTGGGATGAAAAGACTAGGCTAGGGGTATAGCTCAGTGGTAAAACATTTGCCTAGTGGGTAGGGGCTGAAGGTACAGTTCCTGGCAGAGAGAGACAGAGGCAACCAGGGTTAGTGAGGAGGGAGGGCAGGAGGTAAATAATGGAAGGAAAGGGATGGGAAGAGAAAGGAAGAGGAGTGGGGGAGGGAAAGGGAGGAGAGGAGAATGAGAAGGACAAATCCCAGAACTCAGGAGGCAGAAACAGGCAGGTCTCTAGGACTCTCTGGCCAGCCAACCTAAGCTAACTGGCCAGCCTCATGCCCAGTGAGAGGCTTTGTCTCAAAAAAAAAAAAAAGGTAGAGAGCACCAGAGGGCTGACATCAGAAGCTGACCTCTGGCTTGCAATGCGCATGCACACATATGGATTTGGGACACTTACCTAGAACTTGATCATTTGCTGGGCTCCCCATAGAGCTGGTAATTTTAGAAAAAATAAAGTATTAATGGAAAGTTCACTAGGATGAGCAGATCTCAACATCTGGGGAAGGAAGAGCAGTCTCCGGGGGTCTATCAGGTGACCCCGCTGAGTTCTTGGATCTGAGACTGGCACAAATGTACAGTCACTATTAATTAGAAACTCACTTAAATGTCAATAATCACAGCAGCATTTGGGAGAGGTCACACTGAACTTGCCTGGAGGCAGAGCTGAGATGGTAATCTAAGCTTGAGTTGCTGCAGAGCCTAAGATCCTTCTCAGTATGTCATATCCAAATATCACTTCAGAAGAACAGGAACATGAGCATTTCAAAAGAATGGTGCGGGGGAGGGGAGTTCAGACAACCACAGACCCAAGCTACTGATCTAAAGAATCTTAGGGCATACTCAGCTCAAGGAAGAACAGTGGCCTGAGGGACAGGCCCACACGCTGGTGACCTGCTTGTGTAGGTGACAAAGTTGGAATGGGAGGCCTTGGATTCTTCCTGTCCCTAAGAAGCAAAGGACAGGACCATATGACTTTGTGCTGCTCCTGGATGGAGATGCTTTGGGCCACAGCTAGCGGCAGAAGCTGGCGCCTAGGGAACTCGCAGATGTGGGGAGCTCAGAAAGGTTTCTTTTTAGGGACTACACGGACACAGGTCTTCGGAAGTGTGGTGCCACTTCAGGACAGGGAGGAGTGAATACATGAATGAGAAATGAGGTCTTGAGACGACAGTCCTCAATCATTTATGTTTTAATTGAGATCCAGAAAAAAACGAATTAATCCCTTTAAGAGGTCATGTGATTCTCTAATCTGTCATTTTTTGTCTCCTGTAACCATTTCTGTGAAATTCACAAAACAGAATGACTTGGGAGGAAGTGAGTAAATCTGTTCTCTTGTATCTGGAGGGGAACCAGGAGTTGAGAGAAGGCAGAAAGGGCAGATGTGGGGACGGTGGAGAGGAAGAGGAGCAACCAAAGAGTTTGAGCAGGCCAGCTGCTGATGGTTCAAGAGGCCACGGGTTCCTTCCCATGGACCTGTGGGAAAGAGGAGGGAACTCCAGCCCAGGAGCAAGAACAGTCCTGGAACTGCCTTACACCTCTTCCACCCCGGTACAGGGGTGCAATGGTGGTGCATTAGCAGTGGTCCCCATGATCCCATACAGGAGTGTGATGGCGGTTCATTCCCAGTAGTCTCCATGACTACCTGTCATTGGTGGATGAAGTCTGGCCTGGGAATGGAGACTGAGAATGGAGAAAGGCCCCCACACATGCTTCTACTTTAACTAATTTCCCTTTATCAAAAACTGAGGGATTTTTGCCCTCCAATTTTAAAATGCAAGCTCCTGAAGGTTGCGCCAGACACTCTTGATATATTCTAGAGACACTTTGTGCCACATGAAAACAGAAGTGTGCTTTCTTCTCAAAAACTCTCTGTCTTGTTCAAAATTTGCTTAAAGGAGAGCACTGAAAAGTTTGAATCTAGCTAAACATTTCAACAGGCATATCCTTAGGGATGGAGTATGTTGATGTCGGCAACTTACTTTGAAATGCATCCAAAAACAAAGAGATTGATGGATGAATAGAGAAGTGATATGTACATAGGTGTACACAGAGTGAGAGCAATCAAGTATACTTATACAGTCTGGGTGGTTGGTGTGTTCGCTGTTCACACTCTTGTGTTCTACATGTTTGAAATTTCTAATAATACAATACTGGGAAAAAAATCTTACTATACAAAACAAGTTTTTTTTTCTTGTTTAGACATTAGAAAAAAAAGTATTAATGGAAAGTTCATTAGGATGAGCAGATCTCAACATCTGGGGAAGGAAGCACAGTCTCCGGGGGTCTATCAGGCGACCCCACTGAGTTCTTGGGTGTCAACACCTTCTGTGGAGATGAGACTGGCACAAACGTATATTGACTGTTAATTAGAAACTCACTTATGTCAATAATCACAGCAGCATTTGGGAGAGGTCAAACTGAACTTGCCCGGAGGCAGAGCTGAGATGGTAATCTAAGCTTGCGTTGATACTTTACAGACACAAAATACCAACCTTGGACCTGGAGAGATAGTTCAGTCAGCAGATAAGAACTGCTCTTGCAGCGGATCCGAGTGCAGTTCCCAGCACAAAGTGGGTACCACACAACTGTCTGTAACTCCAGTTCAGGGGATCTGGTGCACTCTTTGATCTCCAAGGGTACTTGCACTCACATGTACATACCCACACACAGACACACATGCCTCCAAATAATTTGATTTTTTTTTATGTTAAGATACCAACCTCGTGCACTTTTTTCTGTTTTGAAGTTGAAATAAAACTAAAAAAAAAAAAAGATACCAACCTCGTTTGATCTTACCATTGTCTGAAATAATTCACCAGATGATGAAAGCGTTGTCTCTATCTGTTTCTTTTTTTTTTGCTTGTCTTTTCCTCGATACCAGACTAAGATCACACAGAAATGGGTATTTGGTAAAGGCAGTTTTCATTACTACCCACTTAAAAATCAGGGAAATATATTATGCTGCTCTTCTTGCAAAATAATTCAATTAGAGGAATCCAGCCATGAGGCTTGATGATGAATATCCAATTTGATTATCTGTGAAATGCATCCACCATAGCTTTGCTAAGTAGCTCACAGATGCTCAGGGAAGGTTAATATATTCTCTGTGAGGAACTTCGGTTTACTTCAATTTGGGCTTTTGCTCCAAGCTGGACTTTAATGATGAGATGGAATGTAAAATACACTCATGAAAAGATGTCCAGCAAAACTAATTACCAAGTGACAAAATTTACACGTTCTGCCTTAAAGTGTGAGTCGTTTCTGTGTCTGTGAGTTTTATAAATGGGTTTCTGAGGAATTGATTTAAATTTTCAGTCATTCTTTCTAACTGTAGTTTACTCTCCAGAGCATTGGAAAGTTAGGAACATGGAGGCAAGGCATCATTGGTACCTGTAAAACAGGTGCTCACAAAAAATATAAACAACCACCACAATATTTTTTTCAAAATCTAAACAAAAACTAAAACACAGAGTGGAGCTATTTCTTGTCTTAGATTTCACCTAAATTCGTCCTTGCTCGTGTGTTTTCACAGTGGCTCCTGCTTTCAGCTCTCTGCAGTTATAAAGTTGCCCTCACCATTTCTCTTGCTGATTCATCTATTTCTGGAGCATTGTAAATGAGGAGCATCTATGAACAGGGAAAATCTATCAATAGTGGATTAAAAATTACCTAAGGAACCTATGTTTTTTAAAAAACATGATTTTAAAAACATCACTCCAGTAAGTTTGTGAAGAAAGTTTGATTTCAAAGAAACAGTGGTGTCTAAAATCTTTAAGTGACTCTGCAGTCCTGCCTTCTGAGAGGCAAAGCAAACGAAAGTGCCATTGTTGGCAAGCACCGACACCCAGTAAGGAGTCTTACAGATATCATATACAAAACACTAACATTCTTGTACCTACAGCCAAAAGAAACCAAATACACCCTCATCTTCCAAGACTATGATATCTAAGTCATTAAAAAGTCAGCTCCCCAACTTGCTATTCTTACCCAATACCTAAAAATAGTTTGTGATGAGTCTCCCCAAACTACAAAACCTGATTTCCATTTATTCTTAGATAATTTGCAGGTAGTTGTTTTACTTAAATACTGGACAGAAAAACCAATTGGCTCACTTAATGATTATCCTGCTGAAACTCTGGCTATTAAAAAAATTTCAGGTGTCAGAAATTCAATCCTTTGCTGATAAGCAAAATTGTGTTTTAATTGGGAAACGGGGAAGGAAATGCTGGTGTAGGTGCAGTGTGAACTTCCCCACACTCTGATGTCACTCAGTAGAGCCTCTTCCTGGAACAGTGACAGTAGTGGAACCAACGTTAGAAAAGCAGGCTAACTGAAAGAAAGCAATGTCGTAACGGGGGTGATAATCAGCAAACTGCCTACTGCTTCTAAGCAAAGTGTTCACGACATCAATCTGTTTCCCCTGTTCCTTTAAGCACTATTAAAGCCTTAGCCGTACTCAGCCAGAAAAACAAAACACAACACAATATTTTAGTCATGCTTCAAAATGCCACATTTTAATCTTGTGCTCAGACAACAGCGAACTAGAAAGTTAGGAGTTTG
Organism: Peromyscus melanophrys; assembly: GCA_902168415.1. Lineage (NCBI taxonomy): Eukaryota > Metazoa > Chordata > Mammalia > Rodentia > Cricetidae > Peromyscus > Peromyscus melanophrys. The sequence continues at coordinate 15,548 of CABHPR010158045.1, read as the reverse complement.
CCCCAGCATAGTGAGAACAAGATGGGAGGAAAAACCAGCATCCAAAGCACATTCCTACTAACAGCAGATGATAAGGAACACCCATGCTTGTTATATAAATGACTAGAAACACAACTTACCTTACAAAAAGGTAGGGGCAGGTAGGGGGAACACACAGGAGTGGGTAGACCAGGTGAATGAATTATGAAGGAACACATCAGGGCTGAGTCCCGAGCAAAATCCCAAGGTTTTAAGAGAGGGATTTGGGATTGCCTTCTCAGATGGCTGTCATACATACCTCCAGTCCCTCCCTGAAATATTCAAACGCAAAGGTATTGCTGATTGGCATGAACCATGCGCTGTCTCCATGCTATTAGAAGGACAATTCCAGAAGCCCCTTGTCCACTAAATGACTCCGCTCTGCTCCCCAAGGAGGATGGATAGTCCATGCCACCTCCTCAGAATGGCACAATTTCCCCGAGATGAGTGGCACAATCTGCCAGACAAAAGTTCTCTTTAGCACAGACTTCTGTACACTGAGCAGGCACAAACACAGCCATGCAGCCTGAAAGCCTTGATGCATCATGGAATGAGGCACGCAGCCTTTCTGAAAGAGCTACGTGGAGTGATTGCTGGCTCTGCTACCTGAAATTTGCAATCGGAGAGGTTCTTAAAATACCACAGGGATCACAAATCCTGGGAAAGAATTTCATATGGAGGAAACACAGACACACACACAGACACACACACACACACACACACACACACACACACACAGAGAGAGAGAGAGAGAGAGAGAGAGAGAGAGAGAGAGAGAGAGAGACACGCATGCACATACACACACACACACACACACACACACACACACACACACACACACACGCCATCTCAGTTGGCTTGTTAAACCTTTCTCCCAGCACCAAATCTCTCCTCCCCTCAAATAGACACATGCTTGTATGTTTTAAAATTTTTTAAAGTATATAAATTAACAAGTCAGTGCTGTTCTGTAGCAAAGACAGGCTCACCATTTTCCTTCAAAAGACATTTAGGGCTAAGCATTAGAGGGGGAAAAAAGGCAAAAAACTGACAGCAATGTAAAGCAGATGACAGAGAGATTGTAACTTAGGAGAGTGCTCTCCCCTAGACTGAATCAAGGTAGCGCACACACACCACGCCGCTTTTGTTCTGTCTTGAGATAGATCCGTGGGCCGGGCAGGGCGACACACAACGGGTATTTAAACCGGTCAGTCTTAGGAAATTAGGTAAATTAGAGATCGCTCGGTGGCATTCTATTGTTGCTATTGTAATCACAGTCATTTTCCCTGGTAATGGTGCTTCCTGATGAAGTGCGGTCCTCAGAGCATAATTGTGAAAAGATACCAAAAGATTCGGGGATGCGACATCTGCTTTGAAAAGCTCTTCAGATTCAAATTGGCATTTTACTTTATCTTGAAAATTTATTAGCGATTCAGCTCATGCCCGGTTTAAATGCGAAGGTGAAGGCAGGGTGGTTTCCATGTATGAATTATTCAATCTCTGCCTGGCGAGATTGCCATCCATGAACTGACGCTCTGACAGTCCCTTCGCAGAGCCTCCATTACGCTTGTCATTTTTATTTCTTTATCTACGATCTCTTTCTCAGTTACCCGGCTACTCCCTTAGGGCTTGGATTCACAAACCCAGTAGTTCAGATTGGCAATCACTTCAATGTGCTGCTTTCTCAAATCGCTGTCTCCACGGGCTGTCATTTTGCTTTTTCTCTTTCCCCCCCAAATCATTAAAAGCCATGTCCATGATGATATCTCTTAGGCTCTTTGGTTTGATGAATTTTACACACACACACACACACACACACACACACACACACGAGAGAGAGAGAGAGAGAGAGAGAGAGAGAGAGAGAGAGAGAGCACTTGGAAGAAGAATTATGTTCCTCTAAGCATCACAAGTCAAGCACCCTTCTTTGTTGTCAGAGTGACCCATCCTAGCAGCTAGCATTGCACCGTGCAGGAGGGAGCCAAGGCTAACGCAGGCTTGCTGGCACCCTCATTTCAGCCCAACTTGATGAGGACTGCCAGGCAGAAATACTAACCCAGACCACTGTGTGCTTAGCAAGCACAATTAGTTAGGACATTAGACTGTCACTCTTCCAGGCTCCACCTGCACACAGACGGCAGCCCCAGCAATTCTCCACTTGATGGCTGGTTGTGTCCCTGCTAGGCGACAGCAGTCCTGCATCCAGAAAGGACTCGAATTGAGTTAGGCCGATGAGTCTGGTTTCTCCTTTAAAGCATGATCTAACTGAGGAGTCGGGGGTTACACCAGTCCCGTGACCAGCCTTAAGTGGGAGCTGGGGAGTCCCACAGTGCCAGTGCGGTGAGTTGCCCAGGCCTGAGTCAGACAAATCATGCCAAGTATTGTCTCCTGCAGGTACAACAGCATGGCACAAAAAGCACCCCCTCCCCCCAAATTTGAGGTGGGAAAGCAGCCGAACTCCATCATACACAGTTCTGGTTAGCAAGCTCCGAGCAGTACCTGCCCAGCTGAGAATTCGTGTTGCCACGTCAGAAGCCGCCGTGCACATTCAGACCGCATCTCGGCTCCTGGCTTCACAAAGGTAATGGTCTTCGTGTGAGACGCTAGGCAGCAGCAGGAAAATGAAAGTTTAAAACTCGGATGCTTTGTGCCTAGCTGTCCGCCTCTGCTTTGCCGCATCTCGACTGGCAATCTGCGGGAACAGGAGCTGGCATCTGCAGGAATGCAGTATGACACAGCAGTCAGCTGACCTGTAGGGTGTTATCGTTCAATGTCCTGTACAGAATCAGGACAGTTTCTAAGGTGGCACCAGGCAAATGACCCTGGACATCAACAGTGCCTGCAAGACTGCAGGCTACGTCTATCCACCTGGCAGTCATTTCTTGGATATGTTTTCACCGCTGCAGTTTTAACTCAAGACTGAATGAATCATTTCCATCCTGCTTGCTTAGCTGACAAGTTATTCTGGAAGTGACTGTTGCATGCAGAAATGGACCAAAACCATCACTGCCCAAGTCGCTTGAATTCCTTGAAGTGTCTATGGAAGAATTCTTGCTCATGTTTTAGTTTTTAAGGCACTCTTCCTTCTCCCCCTCCCCCTCCTCCCCCTCCCCTCTCCTCCCTCTCCTCCTCTCCTTAATTCAGGTAGAAATTGTCTTAAGCTACGTGTATGCTAGCTATAATGAATTCGAAGATTGTACCTAGTGCAACGTGCAGTCGAGAAAACTGGAAAGTAAATTAGTCCAGTAGAAACCCTAAATCATGGTCATCGCTATGAAGTGGTATGCGTGCTTCTGCTGTGGAACTTGGGTGTGTGTCTCAATTAAGGTGACAACGGAGTAAAAAGCTTTGTATGGGTATTACCCCAGTGGTTTGAGGAACTGCTAAAATAAGAAAGCAGTCATTGTTCAACGACTGTAATCATACCGAATTAATTTAACTTGCTGCAATGTTTAACAGAAAGTCAATTATAAATTTGAGCTAAAAGAATAATAATAGCAGAATTTGCATAGCACCATCCTCTAAGGGCATAGCCTCTAAAGAGACTTCCTGTCCTCATCATTTAAAAGCCCTCTGAAAGGACTGTTTGCTCTGTGAACAACCCATGAGCAGCTATTCCCAGGTCAGGCGCTGGGATGCTGGGCAGAATGGCATCATATATCTATTATAGGAAGAGCACACAGGTGATTGCCCCATGCATGAGTGAGTGCATGCTCTTTGTTTTGCAAGGGGTTTTGGTGATCTTTTCTCCACCGCTCACTTATGAATTTCAGTTTTCTGTTTGCTTCTTGAGATATGACCCTCACTCAAAAGAAAATGGTTTCAGAGGGCAGACAGAGAAGTCAAAACTAGATGAACAAACACCCTCCATGTAATTATATTATTAAATGGCATCTAAATAAGGGACTGATCCCACTTTTATAGTTTGCTGGAGATGTGCTGAGAAGTGTTACCCAGAGATAGCCTAAACTAGACTAGGCTGCCCTTTTCAGCTCACCTTAATAGAACTACATGATCTGTCTCTTAGATGTACCTTGCTGGCTCAGTTGGTAGAACAACTGTCTTACATGAACTGAACCCTGGGTTTGATCTCCAGGATCCCATAAAACCAGGCCCGATGGTGCATAACCATACTCCCAGCATTCAGGAAGTAGAAGCAGGAAGATCAAAAGTTCAAGGTCATCCTCAGCTGTATAACCAATTTGAATAGTGAACTTGAACCTGAGCTATAATGAGACCATGTCTTAAAACAAACAAGCAAATTACCAAAAGATAGCCTGCTGGCAGAGAACAAGCCCTTCATGATACAAATCAATGAGTGTTGGATGATTCCTCAGAAGTACTTGCCATTTTTTTTTAAAGAAAATTCAGCTTCCATTGAAGGTGGGGGTCCCTGATGGTGGACTCTACCAAGCATCAGCTTCAGGTAGAAACTGTAACTGAGACGCTCATGGTTCTGTGAGGGAGGTTGCTGCTCCTGCTTTATCCTGTAGAAACTTTTGTGCCTGAGGTTCTGACCTGCTGGTGGCTGCAGGAAGACTAGACCTGAAGCAAAAGTCAGGGAGGGTGGTGGTCAGTGTGGATCCTGGTGGCAGCTGTCACCCCAATGGCTCTTGCCTTCCTTGGGGACCTCCTACCCTACTTTGTGATTTTTTTTTCTTAGGCCCTGTCTACCTCGTAATGACCCAGGCATTGCTATTTTTACAAACCTTCCCTATAATTAGTTCTACTGCATACATAAAGTTGATGTTTTGTCATCATTGTTTTTCAGGTTTTATATTTGTGATTATGAGTGTGTGTGTGTGTGTGTGTGTATGTTTAAGTGCATAAGTGCATATTGTGTGTGTGCATGCGTAAGTGCATAAGTGCATTGTGTGTGTGTGTGTGTGTGTGTGTGTGTGTGTGTATGAAAGCCAGAGGTAGATGCCCAGTGTCTCCATCTTATTTTTGTTTTTTGTTTAGTTTTTTCCTCTGGATTTGTTTTGAAAATAATTTTTCATACAGTATATTTTGATCCCAGTTTCCCCTCCCTCATCTCCATATCCTCCCCACCTCCTCACTTACCCAACTCCATGCTTTCTTTCTCTCTCTCTCTTTAGAAAACAGACCAAAAAAGGAAAAAAAAAGAAGACAAAAGAGCACAGGAAGCCATACACACCCAGGCACACATGCGTGCGTGCGTGCGTGCATGCATGCATGCATGTGCACGCACACACCACACACACCACCACCACCACCACACAAAATCAGAAACCATAATATACAAGTAAAAGACCAATAAGATTAAAACCGCCCAAAGAAAGCAGGAGGAGACAAAATAAGTCTCTGGAAACATCATTGAGTTCATTTTGAGTTGACCTTCTATTGTAGGGTATGGTTCCTGCCCCTAAGTGTGGTTTGCATACCCAGTGAGAATCTTCGGAGAAAATCAGTTTTTTCCCTTTGCAAGTGATGGTCAGTTACAGACAGCTTCTTGGATAGAGATGGGAGCTCATGTCCACTTCTCCCACTCAGTGCTGGGACCCCATTTGGGGTTACTGCTGCAGTCTCTGTGAGTTCATATCTACGTCAGTCCTGTTGTGTCTAGAAGACCTTGTTTGTTTTCTTGGTGTCCTCTCTCTGCTCTGACTCTTACAATCTTTCTGCCTCCTTTTCTAAAGAGTTCCCTGATCCCTGAGGAGAGGGATCTGATGGAAACATCCCATTTAGGACTGAGTGTTCCAAGACCTGTCACTCTCTGCAAGGTGTTCAGTTGTGGGTCTCTGTATTAGTTCCCATCTATTGCAGGAGGAAACTTCTCTGGTGATGACTGAGGCAATGATCTATGGGAATAGCAGAATGCCATTAGGAATCATTTTATTGCAACATTCCTTTAGAAAAACAGTAGTATTTGGTTTTCCCTAGGTCCCCGGCCTATCTAGTCTCAGGTTCTTGGCCAATCAAACGTATTGGGCATGGGCTCCATCTCATGGAGTGGGCCTTAAACCCAATCAGACAGTGGTTGGTTACTCCTTCAACATTTGTGCCTCTGTTGCGCCAGTACATCATGCAAGCAAGTCACTGGTGTAGATCAAAGGGTTTGTAGCTGGGCTGATGTTTACCTTCCTCCTCTAGCAGCATGCAGACAGTACCATGAGCACTACTAAGTAGAGATCAAGGCTCTAGGTAGGCATCAATCAACTCAACTTTATTTTTTAAGACAGGGTTTTTTACTGATCCTGGAGCTCTCTGATTCAGCTAGCCTGGCTGGCCAGCAAACCCCAGGGATCTTCCTGTGTCTTCCTCCCAAGCCCAAAGATTATAGGAACACACCACTGCCAAGCCTGGTTTTTTCATGGGTGCCAGTGATTAAACCTCAGGTGATCAAAAGTTGTGCAAGCCTGGCACAACAGCATTTTAAAACTGAGTTATCTGTTCAGTCTCTCTGGGGTTTCGCTTGTTTGTTTTTTTAAGACAGGGTCTAGTGTTGCCCAGGTTGGTCTCAAACTCAAACATAAGCTAAGAATGACCTTGAACTGATCCTCCTGCCTCTGCTTTCCAAATAGCATAGGCCACCACACCCAGCTCCATGTAAGGGCTTTTGTTTGTTTGTCAGTAGGTTTTTCCTTCCTTCCTTCCTTCCTTCCTTCCTTCCTTCCTTCCTTCCTTCCTTCCTCCCTCCCTCCCTCCCTCCCTCCCTCTCTCTCTCTTTCTCTCTCTCTCTTTCTCTTTCTCTTTTTTGCACATTTAAATTTGTGGTTATAGGCTAGGCAGTGGTGACGCACGCCTTTAATCCCAGCACTCAGGATGCTGAGTCAGGCAGATCTCTGTGAGTTCGAGGCCAGTCTGGTCTACAGAGTGAGATCTGGGACAGGCACCAAAACTACATGGAGAAACCCTGTCTCGAAAAACAAACAAACAAACAAATAAATAAATAAATAAATAAATAAATAAATAAATAAATAAATAAAATTTGTGGTTATAAATTCAAACACATTTATGTATGTTATAATTTAAAACAAGTATAGAAAAATGAAAATAATCCTTAAACTTGCCTGTCTTTATCTTTATTATTCAAATTCTATATGAATCAATAAAAATTGAAATTAACTGGGAAAATCAACACGTGTGGTCTGTTCATATGGCCCTAGATGTGGAGGCAGTCTGACCACATGTGAGCACCCTTCCACAGCTCCTGGTACTCTTCTCCAGCAGTGCTGTCCTGGAGATCTTTTGTTCAATTCTGTCTCCTTGTGTGTGTTGTGAGCTCTCTGAGAGTGGGGTCCCAGGACTGTGGCACATCCATCTCCATGACCTCACTGCCTTCATTCTGCCTGTCTGACCTCACTGTACATGATAGGATGAGTGTTACTGAAGATAGGTCAGAGACATCCATGTTTCCAATTTGAGAATGTGATTGTTTTAGTTAGGGTTTCTACTGCTACAAAGAGACACCATGACTGTGACAACTCTTATAAAGAAAAATACTTAACTGGATAACTTACAGTTTCAAAGGTTTAGTCCATTATCATCATTGTAAGACATGACTTTGTGCAAGCAGACATGGTGCTGGAGAAGGAGCTGAGAGTCCTACACCTTGATCTGAAGGCAACAGGAAATGAACTGAACTAGGTGCGGCCTGAGCTTAGGAGACCTCAAAGCCTGTCCCCACAGTGACATACTTCCTGCAACAAGGCCACCCCTATTTCAACAAGGCCACACCTCCTAATAGTGCCATACCCTATGAACTTATAGGGGCAATTACATTCAAACTACACAACGATGAGTTTCTTTCATTGCAGGTCATCCTGAAATTACATGCTTCCTAAGAACTGAAGGATGCTGATCCTGTACTATAAATGTTGACCTAAAAAATCACATAAAAAATAGAAAGAGGGAGAAGGCTGGTAGTGGTAGATCATGTTGTAATCCCAGAATATGGCTGAGACAGGAAGCTCCCTTGTGTGTTTGAGGCCAGCCTGGAGTTCCGAGAGAGCCTGGGGAACAGAGTGAGACCAAACATGTTGAGAGAGAAAAAGAAAGGCAGAGAGATAGAGAGATAGATAGATAGAGAGAGAGAGAGAGAGAGAGAGAGAGAGAGAGAGAAGGAGAGAGAGAGATCAATGAAAGCGAAGTGAAAGAGTGTTAATCAAAGCCCAATGTAGTTAATAAATATTGGTTAATTTTAGATATTAGTCAGGAAAAAAACAGGGAAATGTTTTATTTATTTATTTGTATTTTGGAAAAATAGACCAATGAGGAAGTGACTCTCACTGGCTGTTATACTTTGGGTCTTAAGTATTTCCTGGGATATTAAATGTTGAAGGATTGGTTTCAGCCTGTGGTGCTCTTAGGGGGTGATAGGACCATCAGAAAGGAGATAGAGCCTAGTTGATAATGTTGGGTCATTAGGGATGGACCCTTAAGAGCACCTTGATGCCACAATCTGTGTCTTTCTCTCCTGTATTCTGGCCATAATGATGTGAGCAGCTTGCTCCATCCCACCACCCCACCAGGACCTTTCTCCTCAACACAGACTGAGAAAGAAACAGGGCGAAACAAGCATGGGTCAGAAGCCCGGAAGGCATGACTCAAGTAAGTCTTCCCTCTTGGAAGTGGTTTCTTTTTGTCACTCTCCCTCAATCCTCTGCAGCTCCTCATCAATCTTCCTTCCACCTTCTCCTCCACCTCTTCTTCCTCCTTTTTTTTTCTACCACATGCATTCTGGAAGTCTTGAAAGGCTACAGATCACTTTTCAATAATGCTCTTCAATGCAGATGCAATATGATACACAGAATTACCAAGGAAATGAATTGTATTAAATATCTCACTTAAGAACTCCCAAGATTAAATTGCAGAGTCTCATTGTCTGTGTTCCTATGATTATTCAGTAAAAAAGTATGTTCAAGAAAAGCCTTGATAAAATACAGAGCAGAGTCAGACAGTGGTGGGACATGACTTTAATCCCAGTACTTGGGAGGCAGAGGCAGGTGGGTCTCTGAGTTCAAGGCTAGCCTGGTCTACAGAGTGAGTTCCAGGACAGCCAGGGACACACAGAGAAACCCTGTCTCAAAAACAAACAAAAAATAGATTGGAGAAGATTAAGACTATCATGTGTGCCTGGTGCATTATAGACAGTGGCAGTGAAGGTTAATGTCTCTATTCTTTTGGGAGTGCTGTTATTAGAATTTTATTTAGAACACTGTCTTCTACAGGGGCTGTGAAGTTGATGTCTTTTGGGCCACAGCCCAGACATTTAAAGAGCATCTATTGTCTGAAGGTGGTGGTGCACGCCTTTAGTCCCAGAACTGGAGAGGCAGAGGCAGACAGATCTCTGTGAGTTCGAGGCCAGCCTGGTCTACAAAGCTAGTTCCAGGACAGCTAGGACTGTTATACAGATAAACCCTGTCTCAAACAAACAAGATCTTCTGTCATCAAACCTGATGCTATTTGATGGGGAGTTGGTAAGCTCTGTAAGTGTCTAAGCCTGAAGTGGGTAGTCCAGGAAACCACACACTGCAGATGGAGGCAGGGCAGGGAGAAGAGAATGGGAAACCCACAGGAAGAGGAGGTCGACTGCTTGGGAATTGTGGAATAATATGGCTTCTGATAAGAAGAGGGCGATGTGCTACTTCATCTGAAAGTAAGGTGTGCAAAATTGAGCATCTTTTACTTCTCCAGTTTATGGAAATTACTGCCCAATGATGCTCAGCCTGTAATAATGACACAGACAGTATTCTCTGTTCTGTTTTTGGGAACTGCCTTTGAGTTGGAACTCACATGGTTTACTCTTCAGTGGTTAGACCAGGATGGGCGAAAGGAAGGGAATTTGCATACTATCCTTTAGTATCTTCTCTTCCTGCATGCTTTGGTGGCAATCTTGCTTTCAGTAATGCTCAGTGTAGGGAAACTGAAAGGATAGGACAGAACCTGGGGCTCATTCTGTGAGCACTCCAACAGTGTCACATTTTCCAAACCTAAACTGGCTATACGGCCTTCTGTTCTCTTCATGTATCTTCCAGCATCCTTTAAATCATCTCTGCATTATGTATAATACCTAAGGAAGCATAAATTCCACGTGAATAATTATTCTACAATATTGTTTTTACAAAGGACAAGGGGAAATATTTATATGTGTTCAATATGGATGAATTATTTTCTGAATATTTTTGATTCAAGTTTCATTGAGTTTCAGATTCAGAACTTGTGGGTATAGAGGGCTGACTATCTATAATATTGATCTGATTTCCCTTTAATCTCCAAAAATCATGTTGAACTTATTTCCATCAGTAATTATCTTTTGGATTTATTACAACAGCATCAGTTCCTCAAATCTCCACAGGCCAAAAAGGTCAAGAGCTGTAAGGCAAATTTCTATTCTCTAGAATTCCAAGTTGGTTGCATGTGGTGTTATTGCTTGTTGTCTTCCTGTCTATACAGTCTCTTAAAAAGGTCTTTCCCTTGTGTTGGTACTGATAATGTCAATCAAATATAACTGCCAATTGAAGAAAAGAGAAGAAAGGAAGGAAAATAATTTTGACTACTAGCCATTGCAAGTCATGAAGGGTGAGAACCTGTGTTAAGTGGATAACAGCCATTTCATGAAACATGGTTCAAATCCAAGCTGCACAGTGCTACTAGTCCCTGGTTGACACATGGGAAGTTTAGCCCCAGAGAGTGAATTAATTGGCTCAAGGTCACAGCTATTCAGTAGTGTGGACAGGACCCAAGACTGGCTCTCTGTCCCGAGAATGACATGTTCAGACATTGTGATTTATGTTTTTCAGCATTCTGGATTCTGGAGCTAAAGTAAAGGATCACGAGACAATTTCGTACTTGTAATTAAATATTACAGTACGTAAACCAGATGTGCAGGGAAAAATAGCTTCAAGTTGCACATTTGCCCATTTCTGTGGTGAAAATATTCGCCACATGGTTGATTTTAATCCAAGGAGTAAAATTTCTGAACATTTAAAAATGCTCTCTCTCTCGCCAACTGACATCAGCATCCTAGTGGCTTTAAGTCTCTAGTTAGAGAGAGTAGATGTAGGTACATGGGACTTGGGCCTTGCACTCTATGGTCTCTTCGAGAAAGAATCATTTATCTTAACATCCCCACTTCCTTGATTAAGAGCCTCAGAACTTAGGAAGGTAAGTCTATGTGGTGTGAATTAGTCAATTTGAAAAGTGTAGTATCTCTTCTTAATGTGAAAATTGGGCATCTGCTAATAACTTGAACAAGGTCATTTTAGAAAGATACATTCATTCTTAAATTTAATAAATTTCAATACATATGATCTTCATCTTAAAAGATTTATTTTATTTTAAATTTGTGTGTGTGTGTGTGTGCACATGTGTGTAGGACAGAAGAAGTGTCGAACTCAGAGATCCATCTGCCTCTGCCTCTGAGTGCTGGGATTAAAGATGTGCACCACCACTGCCCAGCAATCTTTCCCACTCTTAAAAGCAATAGTCAATGCATCATAGGGATTTTTTTTTAATTTTACATAAGTAGCAAAAGTATGGGGTTGAGGATGTAACTCACTGGCAGAGTGCTTGCCTAGCATGCATAAGGCTCTGTGTTCAATCCCCAGTATAGCAAAAGAAAAAACAATAGTACATGTTTCGATTGTGCAGAATGATATTTATAACTACAAATGATCATTGCATCAACGGAGCTTATTTATGCTCCCCTTGCCTCCAATGATGATTTCTGTTCGCAGGCTTTCTTTGGCCAAATTCGAAGTGTTTTATATAAAAGATCATTATTATTCCCATGAAGGCATTAGTTGGGTACTATTATGCTTCAACAAAACAACAACAAAATTCAAAAATATGAAAAAGCCATGTTATACCTATCACAAGTCTGGTGAAACAGGCTGGTGAATTAAAAACCAGGTGTTTAATATGGATTTCCTAAAAATTAGTGCTTACTTGAGATAGTGTCTTGGTAGGATGAGAAACACAGAGAAGAAAGGAAACCAGAAACTAGGCTTAGAGCTACCTAGAGGTTAAAGTCTAAGTGTTAGTAGGGACATCCTGTCCCTAAGAGTTATCAGAAAATACAGTTTTTCCATTTGTGTCCCTTCAATGGCATCTGACTTCAGGGATATGCTAGAGAAGCTGGTTCTCAGTATTCAAGACGGAGCTCGCTTGTCCTGACTGTCCATTTCCACAATGTAAATGCAAACACTGGCTGTGTCAAGATGGAGCTCTTACCAACCAGTTGGAGTTGAATTCACCACATCACAGTTTCAGCTAACACTGCATAAGATACAGTGTTACAACTTTTCTAGAAGTTGTATCACTTTGTAATACCTGAACAATCTAACCCTGTGTATCAGTAGCTCCCCAATCTGCATCCAACTAACTACAGATCAAAAGCATAGGGAAAAATCATGTCTGTACAGAACATACACAGACCTTTATTCTGGTCATAAGTCCAAACAATACAATGCAATGACCACTTACATAGCACCTGTGTCACAGTGAACCAGGTGTTACAAGTATGTTAGAGGCAGTAGGGAGTGTGTTGGTAACACGAAAACGTATGTGTAAGGGACTGGAGCCATCTCCAGATTGGGGAATCTGCAGGGATTCCTGGGTCCAGTCCTCAAGGATTCCAGGTGACAAACCGTCCTCATGGATTCCAGATGACAACACAAGGCACTTTGAAGTAAACCCAGAGTTCTCCACTGTTAGGAAGCCCAGAGACTTAAGAGTTAACACGTAGCTGAGGATAGCTACTGTTGTGACATTTGAGGCACTGGAGGGTTTTTGGCAAGTCCTGGCATAGTTCCCAAGCATGGATTTTGTACATATCATCATGTTACAATGTCAAAAGGCTGGATACAGTTGTGTCCCCTGTATCTTTCCTGCTGACCCTCAAATACTTTTACATCTTACTCCTCCCCTGCCTTCGCTGAGACAGGGTTTCTCTGTATAACCCCGGCTGACCTGGAACTCACAGAGATCCGCCTGCCTCTGCCTCTCAAGCCTTGGGATTAAAGGTGTGTGCACCACACCACCAGCATACTTCTTACATTTAGTTGTTTACTTTTGTTGTTCTTGACTTTAAAACAAAATTGAAAATTTTATAGATTTTTTTCCAACTTGACCTTCGAGCAAATCTAGCAAATGTAAGTTACTTTTTTTTTTTTTTAAGTTTTTTGAGACAGTATGTAGCTGTCTCACTGTGTAGCCTTGGTTAGCCTGGAACTTGGTATATAGACAAAACTAGCCTTGAATTCATAGAGATCTGCTTACCTCTCTGCCTATCGAGTGCTGGGGTTCAACATGCATGCCACCATGCCTGGCATAAGTTACTTTTTTTAAGTAGACTAGCTGTAGGTTAACTGAGTCAAAGGTTTCTTCTGTCTTGTGAAGCTGCTTAGCCCTTGAGAGATCTAAGACACGTGTGGGTATAAGTTTATGTATGTATGTACATACTTACACGTGCATTCAATGATGTAATTATTGCAGTCCCTGTGTGAACCCAGAGCATGCGCAAACACACAGCACTCACCATTTTGGATTCCCACCTGTTCCTATGAGATTTCCATAGTTTAATCATCCACAATACTTTGAGGTCGTCCAATAGCCATGTAAGACACCCTGTAAATACCTGCTCCTCATGAGGTCATGGCATAAATTAAGACCTAGCATATTAAATGGCAATTACCCATTAAGAAGCCCTGTAACTCTAAAGATAATCACCATGTTTTGCACAATATTTTTAGATCTTTAGGGGTACTAATTCATAAAGCACACAGAACCAAATGAATAATTGCATAGCAAGGGGCTGTAAGGTAATTGTAAAATAATTGTGTGCTATTCGATCCTGCAATGAAAACATGTCTAATAGAACAGTTCCCTAAAGTGTTTCTTTAAGCTGTGGACAATTTTCAGACCATTCTTCTTCCTTCATCTATTGAACTCCTTTAACTCTCAGGCATGATATTATTTGGTAAAATATACTTGTCTTAGTTAAGTTTCTATTGCTACAATGAAGATCATGACCAAAAGCAACTTGGGGAGAGAAGGGTCAATTTGGCTTACCAGTTATGGTCCATCACCAATGGAAGCCCAGGCAGGAATCTGGCACAGGAACTGAAGCAGAGACCATGGAGGAACACTGCTTCTTCCCTTGCTCCTCCTGGCTTGCTTAGCCTGCTTTCTTATGCACTCCAGGACCAGCTGCCCAGAGGTTGGAACCACCCACAACATACTGGACCCTCCCACATCAATCATTAATCAAGAAAATGCCCCACAGGCATTTTCACAATTCATATTCCCTCTTTCCAAATGACCCCAGCCTGTATCAAGTTGAATACAATCAATCAGTATAATGCTAAAGTGCAAGCATATGAGTTTAAGAACCTATGCATGGTGCTATTTTTCTGTATTATGTAGATGCTTCTAGCTTTTAAATGTTGGTTAATAAATGCTGTATCTTTGGAAGATACAGTGGTGTTGGGCTTATGTTTAATGTAGAGCATGTTGATGTGCCTGGAAAATGTTTCCCAGGTATGACTAACTCCTTACAACTGATGACAAGTCTGTCTGTCTTCCTTCTTCCCTCTCTTCTTTCCCCATTTCCTCTTATCTTACTTATGGGTAGTTGGAGATTGAATTATAAGTACATGTATACAGTGTAGTAGTAGATTCTTGAGCTAGGAGATATTGGACCCTGAGCAAATCATTTCCTATTGAGGGCTTATAAGGTCCCAGTGGAAATGAAAACATTTTGTGGGTAGGGATAGAACTAAAACAGTTCTTAGTTAGTGTTCTATTTCTGTGAAGAGACACCATGACCAAGGCAACTCTTACTTAAAAAAAAAAAAGAAAGAAAAGAAAAAGAAAAAAGGAAGTATTTGATTGGAGGCTTGCTTACAGTTTTAAAGGATTAGTCCATTATAACTATGGCAGGAAGCATGGAGCTGAGAGCTTACATCCTGATCAGGCAGGCACAAAGAGACTGGCCCTGTTGAAGGCTTTTAAAACTTTAAAGCCCACCCCTAGAGACACATGGTGTCTCTTCACAGAAATAGAACACTAACTAAGAACTGTTTTAGTTCTATCCACTCCAACAAGGCCATACCCATTCCTTCCCAAACAGTTCCACTAACTGGACACCAAACCGTCAAACTTATGAGCCTCTGGGGGTATTCTCATTCAAACCACCACAGGTACAGAAACACATCATGCATGTGAATGCTTTAAAAAGTTTGAAATAGCTGGATATTGGTGGCACATGCTTTTAATGCTAGCACTCAGTAGGCAGAGACAGACAGATCTCTGTGTGTTGAAGGCCAGCCTGTTCTACAAAAAGAGAGTTCCAGAACAGCCAGAGCTGTTACACAGAGAACCCCAGTCTCAAAAAAAAAGTTTGAAATAGCTATTTAATAACCAAACACTAATATATTCCCTAACATGGTGAGAAATTGCATGCTTCTGTATTAGTTAGGTTTCTATTACTGTGATAAAATACCATGACCAAAAGCAACTTGAGAAGGAGAGAGTTTATCTCAGCTTACAGTTTTAGTGCACAATGA
>CABHPR010158043.1:14027-44138 GCA_902168415.1 Peromyscus melanophrys | reverse complement strand
AAAAAAACCAAAAGAAAAAAGAAAAAGAAGGGAGGGAGGAAGAGGGAGAAGGAGAATACTTAGGGGGTCGAGCTGGGAAACTTTCACCGTCCTGAGAGAAGTGAGCTCACAGCTGAGAACTGGCAGGGTCTCCATTTCCTCACTGGAAACCGTTCTTGCTACAGTCTTTTGGGGACTGATTGCCAAAGCCCCTGGTATCTTCCAGTTCGCCCCCAACCGCCACCATCACTTCCTCTGCCTCCTGACTGGGGACTAAGGTGAGGCAAACTAGGCGTGGGGCAGGGGTTGCCGAAGTTAAGGTTCCTCACTTCATGGGCCTTTCACCCCGGCACCTTGCCTGCCTCGCTTCCCACAGCCCTTCCCTCTGCTCTGCACATCCTACCCAGCCACCGTCATTTTCTCCTGGTTGATCTTTGGTTGCTATGTTTCGTTTTGGTTTTTGAGACAAGATCTTGCTGTGTAGATCAGGCTGGCCTGAAACTTACTATGTAGCCCAGGCTGCCCTCTCATTTACGGCAGTCTTCTTGCCTCAACCTCCCAAGTATTGGGATCACAGGTGTGTGCTAGGCTCGGAGTCACCTTTGAAGCTTTTCTCCCCCGTGTCTTGCAGGCCCTTCTCCTATGGCAAGTCTTCAATTTTGGTATTCCCTGAGTATGGTTGGGATTATTTCTCTTTTGGTTCCAGGACACACAACTAAACTACATTTCCCAGCATCCTTTGGTGCTGAGGCTGACACAGGACTGAATTCTGGTTCATCGGAGTGTGGGTACAAGTGCTACTGGCCTCTTCCAGACCTGGCCTATAACAAGCTGTTGGACTTTCTCTTCTTCCCTCCCACCAGCTGGTAGACAGCAGAACAGTCCCTGACCCTCACAGAACGACAAGAGTACAAAATGAAAGGAAACTGAGTCCCAGATGCTGCAAACACCGGCAGTAAAATGTTACATAAATAGAAATGTCTCTTACTCTTTCCTTCCTTCCCCTTTGCCTCCTCTCACCATTTAAAATTTTTAAACATTTATTTTTAAAATTAGAAAGATATGTATATGGGTGTTTTGCCTGAAAGCATATCTGTGTACCACCAGCATACACGGTGTCCAAGGAGGCCAGAAGAGGATGTCCGGACCCCCTGGGACGGAATTACAGTTATGAACCATCATGCGGCTGCTCAGAACCAAACTGGGTCCTCCGGGACTGTAGCCAGTGCTGTTAACTGCTACGCCATCGTTCCCGTCTTCGCCCTTTCAAATTTTTAGTTTTTTTGTTTGTTTTGTTTATTTATTTATTTTTGAGACAGGGTCTTTCTACATAGCCCTGACTATTCGAGAACTCACTCTAGACCAGGCTGGCTTCAAGCTCACAGAGATCCAGCTGCCTCTCCCTCCAGGCTGCTTGGATTAAAACTTGTACCATGGCTCCCAGCCTCCAGACCTTAAAAAAAAAAAAAAAAAAAAAAAAAAAAAAAAAAAAAAAAAAAAAAAAAAAAAAAAAAAAAAAAAAAAAAAAGAAAAAAAAAAAAAAAAGAAAAAAATCAGAGTCTTGATATGTATGTAGTTCAAACTGTTCATACCTCAGCCTCCTGATTGCTGGGATTATGGGGCAGTCTCTGCTGTAACCAACACACCCCAAATGTCAACAATTTAACTCAGGGGAGTTTTTCTGCTGGCCACAGTGCATAACTGTGTTCAGTAAATGATAGTATTTCTCTACTATACACCACACCATTGTTACCTCTGGTCACCAGCTGGTCACCATAGCTGTAATCCCAGCTACTCTGGAAGGCACTTGAGCCCAGCCTGGGCCACACAGTGAGACCACTCAAAGGAAAACAACACAGCAACTAGAAACCTGTCCCTAACCCTGACGGCCCCTCGGTGCTAGGCCTCTAACCACCTCCAAAGCGTGTTTTAGAATTCATTCATGCACTTGTACGTCTGTGTAGCAAACATGTATTCGGCAGCCCTGGCTGTTGGGCTCCAGGGTCGCAAAGATAAAGTACATGGCAGTATTGGAGGCCCTGCTCTGGTATCTTCACAGCCACACACCTGGCCTTGGAACTCAGTTGGGGTGCAGAGCCCTGAGTGTGACCCCCAGTAATACCTGTGCCAGGCATGGTGGCACACACCTGTAATCCCAGCACTCAGAAGGGGGAGGTAGGGGATCAGAAGTTCAGGGTCAGGGGCTCCATAGGTAAGAGCACTTGCTGTACAAACTTGAGGACCTGAGTCTGCATTCCCAGCACCTATGTGAAAAAGCTGGGTGTGGCCATGCTCTCCTGTAACCCTAGCGCTGTTAAGGGATAGGGGAGGTGGTGGAGGTGAGGGTCACTAGTACTGACTGGCCACCAGTCCAGCCCCACCCCCCCAAAAAAAAATACCTGAGAGCTCCAGGTCCAGGAAGAGACCCTGTCTCAAGGGAATGAGGCAGAGACTGTTCATGCAGCATATGTGACTGTAGTATCTGTCCACCACAGGAACACATACACAAGTTCAAGATCATCCCCTGCTGTAGAGTGAGTTCAAAGCCATCCCTGGGTTAGATGAGACTGTCCCCTAAAACAAACCAACAAATTGAAAATCAGAAAACCATACGGCCTTGTCCTCCACAGCACCACAGGCGGTGCCGTGGGAGTGGAACAGAGACAGTGAGTCTATTTGCAGGGCGGGCAGGGCAAGAGGACAGCTTCACTAAGGCATTGACATTTGAGTCAGATCTTTATGGTCGAGGAGGAGTTTGATGAGAAGCCATGCTGGGTGTACTGTGGGGACAACCGGGGGTGGGCTGGCTTTCAGCAGAGCCTGCACAAACGCAATGGCAAGCAGGTGGCTTTCTTGGCCAACAGTTGGTTCTGTGTTCACTGGGACCTTGGCCAGGGTGCAACCAGCCTGTCTTGATATAGTCACAATTATAGGGAGGGAGCTGGGCACATAGGGTCTACTTGTAACTCACCTTTGAGATCAACTAGATGGCTCACCCCAAGCTCCCACCCACCGGACAGGTTCCGCATCCTAACTAACCCATCGGGGGTTGGACATTTTCTCCTGGTTTTGTTGCTGCTTTGGGATTTTAGAACCAGTTTGGTTATATTCCTTTCTTTCTTGTTAACAGTGGGAGATCTGCCTTCTGCCACACAGTCTGAGCATGGTGGGTCATGACTGGGCCTGTTTTTCAGACCTGATAGGGAACCTCCATCCCTGCCCCAGGGAGCCCTGTCTTTCCTTCCCAGGTTTTGCCTCCCCACACTGGATAAACACAGTCAGGGTCAGAAATGGGGTGGCGAAGAGAAAGAGACGCCCTGTGAGTGCTCACTGTTAGGAAGAGAGAACTGTGGCTGCTGAGCGCAGTTCCCTTGTCAGGAGCAAGTTTGTTAAACCTCTGCTACCCACACCTTCTCTCTGTGGAATTTTCACTTAGGAGAATAAAACTTACTTAAAGCCATGATCCCCTCCCTCTCCCTCTCTCCTTTCGTTCTCAGAGTTAAGGATAGAATTCAGGGCTTTGTGTACACCCGGCAAATGCTCTACCTCAGAGCTACATCCCAAGTCTCAGAGCCATGATCTTAAAGTGTGCCTTTGAGAGTAAACCGAAACTTGAGCTTTATTTATTTGTGATGCTCATTTTCTTCGTTGACACAGTGTCTGATGTACCCCAGCCTGGCCTTGAACTCACTATGAGCCCAGAAGAGCCAGAGCTTCAGCCTCCTGTGTACCGGGATACAGGCGTGTACTGTGTGTGCTAATGTTTTATTTACGGATTTGATGTCATTCCGGGGCTAGAGATAAACCCTGCGTCACTGAGCTACATGGACTGTACTGCTCTTTGTGGGAGTGTGTGTGTGCATGCATACCTGCACATATACGTGAATTCTGCTTTTGAAGAATTTTGGGGCTCGGAATACGGCTCTGTGGGAAAGTGTTTACCACATAAGTGTGAGAACTGTGTAGATGTAACCGTCTTATTAAATAAGAAACACAGAACCAAATACAGAGTTAAAAGCCCAAGAGGTCAGAGCAGTAGCTGAGAGCTGATACTAAAAACTCTTTCTTACCCTTCGCTGCCGCTGCCATCCTTCCCCTGAGAAAGAGACCTACTTCCTGTGTATCTGTCTTTTTATTGACTTTCTGTTCTGCCTTCTCATTGGTTGTAAACCCAACCACATGACCTCCTCGTCACTGCCTGTCTGTACAGACCTCCAGGTCTTCTATGGTTGGTATTGAGATTAAAGGCATGTGTCTCCATGCTGGCTGTATCCTTGAACACACAGAGATCTGTCTGTCATGTGATCTGGATTAAAGTTGTGCGCTATCACTGCTGGGCTTCTGCTACGGCTTGCTATTAGCTCTGACCCCCAGACAACTTTATTTATTAACATACAAATAAAATCACATTTCAGTACAAATAAAATATCACCATAGAACTGGAGTTTGGATAGTCAGAAACTTCATTAAAACCAGATGCAGTGGTGTGCACAGCTGTCATCCCAGCTCTGCCACGGTGAGGGGGAAGAAGAGGCAGAAGAACCTCTGGAATCTAAAGGACCACTAGCCTTGCACAGGAAGCACAGGTGGACAACATGAGGACTTGTCCTACACAAGATAGAAACGAGGATGACACCCCAGGCTGCCCTCTGACCTCCACATTCATGCTGTGCCATTTGCACGCTCACAAACACGAACACGCACACCTCATACACAGAGAAAGAGTCAGGTGGGTGGAGAGAGAAAGAAAGAATGAACTTGGGCCAGACCTCATGCCTGTAATCAGAGTACTTAAGAGGCTAAGACGGGAGACTTGCCTTGAGTTTGAGGCCAGCGTGGTCTACATAGTGAGTTCCAGGACACAGTGTAATACCCTGTCTGAAAAAAAAAATCCAAAAATCTAACCCACAGTGAATCCCACATGCTACAATATTAACTTGCAGGGGGTATTCTCTCTGCCCATGACCTTGGGTTAGCTGGCCCAATAGAGGCAGAGCTTCTTGCCTGCCTATGTGACCTCTTAAAAGGGAAGAGGGAGGGCGTCTCGAGCTCTCTCTTGGATGTGAAAGGCTTCCTGGCACACAGTTTGATGACCTGATCTGGAGCTTTCCCCATCTTTCCCTGGGAGATGAAGTGATCTGCCTGTAAACTTTACATAAAAAGTAAATGAAAAAATTATGATATTAGAAAGATAACAAGGCTGGTGATGTGGCTGAGTTGGTACGGTACTCACCTTCCATGCATGAGGTCCTAGGTTCCAACTCCAGAACTACATAAACCAGGTAAGAGTGGCACATGCCTGTAATCCCAGCATTCAGGAGACGGAGGCAGGAGAATTAGAAGTTCAAAATCAGGGCTGGAGAGATGACTCACAGGTTAAGAGCACTAACTACTCTTCCAGAGGTCCTGAGTTCAATTCCCAGCACCCACATGGTGGCTCACAACCATCTGTAATGAGATCTGGTGCCCTCTTCTGACATGCAGGGATACATGCAGGCAGAACACTACATAATAATTTTTTTTTTTAAAAAAAAAGGATGCAAATCACTACTTAAAAAAAAAAAAAGAAGTTCAAGATCATCCTTTGCTTTATAGAGTGAACAAGGCTGTCCTAGGATACATGAGATTCTCTCAAAAAGCAAAAACAGGGCCAGTGGGTAAAGAAGCTTGCTGCCAAGATTGACAGGTTGAGTTCAATCCCAGGATCCATATGCTAGGAGATCTGACTCCTGCAAGTTGTCCTCTGACCTACACACACACACACACACACACACACACACACACACACACACACACACAGTGACACTCGTGTGTCCGTTTACACACATATGCAAATAAGTAAATAAAGAAGAAAATATAAAACAAAAACCAACCCCACTCCCCCCCAAAATAACAAGGGGTTGGGGGAGACCCAGCTTGCCTAACCCGCTCAAGGCCCTGGGGTTCAACCCGTTAGTACCACAAAAGCAAAAACAAAGACCTTAGAATAGTCTGGTAATTAGTTTTTTGTTTCTTGGGGGTTTTTTTTTTCTTTTTTTTTTTCTTTTTTTTTTCTTTTTGTTGTTGTTGAGACAGGGTTTTTCTGTGTAGCCTTGGCTGTCCTGGAACTAGCTCCGTAGACCAGGCTGGCCTCGAACTCACAGAGATCCACCTGTCTCTGCCTCTCAAGTGCTGGGATTAAAGGCATGTGCCACTGTCTAGATGTAATTAACATTTAAAAAAATTATTGTTTGTTTGTTGAGACAGGGTCTCTCTATGTAGCCCTAGATGGCCAGGAACTTGCTATGTAGACCAGGTTGGCTTCAAACTTGTGGAGGTCTTCCTACCTCTGCCCCTCTAGTGCAAGATTACAGCTGTGGGCCTATGGCTTTTAGAAAAGGGGGAAATGTGTATCAGTTTAGTGTTTGGACAAAATAAACATTTTCACATTGCTTAATCAAGGAGCAACAAAAATTGATGAGGCTGGATAGCATGGGGGGTGTGGGCTGACCATAAGGGATGAACAGAGGAGAGGCAATACCAGCTTTAAAAAAATCAAGTACATTTATTGTGTTATTGTTTGGGGAAGTGCATACCTGCTGTGGCACACATGTGGAGGTCAGAGGACAACTTGCAAAAATTGAGACTCCTTTTTGGGGTGTGGTAACACCTGTCTTTAATCCTAGAACTCAGGAATCAGAGGCAGGTAGATCTCTGTGAGTTCAAAGCCAGCCTGGTTTACATAGAAAGTTCCAGAACAGAGCCAAGGCTACATAGTGAGATACTTTCTTAAAAACAAATAAACAAACAAAAGATCCAAAAACCCTTCTTTTAAAGGCTGAATCTTTCCTTCTACCGTTATGTCTGAAGGACTGAACCTGGCACCATTGGCCTGGTGGCAAGCTCCTTTACCCATGGAGTCATCTTGCTGGCCCAAGCTTTTGGGAGGTGTATATATACCATGCTCAGGAAGGAGAGCTCTGTCCTGATGGCCTATGATGCAGGCAGACCCTCCCAGACAGAGTGGCCTTTCAGGAGGATTCTTGATGGCCTACAGATCTTGGTTGTTATGAAGAGTGCCACAGATGTCCTTTCACAATTGCTATTTCATTTCCTTTGGATTTATACCCACAGTGAGGCTGCTGGGTCATACGGCAGTGCTGTTTTAGCTTTTTGAGGAGCTTCGCTCTCTCTTCCCATCAATTCACATTCTCAGCTGTGTGAGAGCCTTACTTATTCCAGCTAGTACTTCTTGTCTCCTACCCCCCCCCCCCGCTTTTTTTCTTTCTTTCTTTTTTCTTTTCTTTTCTTTTCTTTCTTTTTTTTTTTTAAATATGTATAGGTATTTTGCCTGCATGTATGTCTGTCTGTGTATCACATTCTTGCAGTGACTGCTGAGGCCAGAAGAGGTCACTGGACTCCTCTGGAACTAGATTTACAGATGGTTGTGAGCCACCAACCACATGGGTCCTGGGAATGAACCCGGGTCCTCTGGAAGAGCAGTTTAATGCTTTTTCTTTTCCTGTTGTCTGATCTTTTGATTGCGTTCTGACGCTCCAGAGACTGACCATAAAGTTTGTTTTGAATCAGGTGGTGGAGCTGGCTACAGTAGGGCGGGGCTTAGAGGGATCTCCGCCCTCTTTGGATGGGGGAACAGCAGTGATAGGAGGTCCTGGGGGCTTCTCCACCGCTTCTCTGATCATTCAGGTTCTCACCATGATATCTGGCTCCCAAGTTTTCATTGATAAAGAGTAATTAGATAAACACATCCTCTGGCGTCCAACTCGGGGCACAAAGTCACAAGATAGCCACTCGCCCCTGGCTTTGCAGCCACTGGAGCTGCGGCCGCCGGCTGGCTCTTCCTTCCTTGTCCCAGGCCCTCTGAGCTCGTTTGGGATTTTCCTGCTGCAGCCTCTCTACACCAGCCTCCAGCTGCCCCTCACTCCCAGCCCCAAACTCCACAGGCCCCAAACTCCGCAAGTTCCTGGGCTCAACCACCACACACTCTCAGCTCCCAGCTATGCACAGCGCTGTAGCTGCCCTCAAACAGGCTGTGCATCATCCGTGTTCTCTGCCCAATTGTGCTATGCAGTGACAGCCAGCCTCATACTTCATTGTCATCGTCAACAGATCTAGTGAGACACGGGGGAATTCTTAAAGGGGGGGTGGGAATTAGTTTTAAAAAGTTTTTTCCACATTAAAAATGGGTAGTATTATGATACAGGAAGTTACGTCTCTGTATAGTTCCACAATGGATTGTTTAAATATGGAAAAATTAAATCAAGGGATAATCAACTTAGCTGGGACCAACTACCAGATGATAGGCATCCCCAAGGCTATTCAGAAGTTAACTGGGATCCTATAGAAATGTTGAACTTGAAGACATTTAAGGAAGCAATTGTTTCATATGGTATGCATTCACCTTTTGTTAAATTTTATTAAATTCTTGGGCCACTTGGAACAGAATTATTCCAAAGACTGGAAAGAGTTAGTTATAGCAGTATTGGAAGCTGGTCCTCAGTTACAACGGAAAACATGGTGGCGAGATGAAGGTAGGGTCATAGAACAACAAGTTAGGACTAGAGGTTATGAGATTTTCCAAGATCAAATTCTTGGTGAGGGCTATTAATTCTGATTTACAAAGACAGATTACATTTGATGATTGAACCTTGGCTCTATGCCATACAGCAGCTTTGAATGCTTGGGACAAGAATTAAAAATCAGGAAAGAGGACTGAGTCCTCTGCTAAAATTACACAACGCCCAAAAGTAGCCTTCACTGATTTTTTTTATAGTGATTGACTTTGCCTGTAAATAGAATGATATCAGATCAAGAAGTTAGACAAATATTAATTGAATCTTTGGCTTTTGAAAATTCTAATTCAGAATGTAAAAGAGTGATCAGGCCTTTAAAGGCAAAATCAGCACCCATAGATGAATGGGTTAGAAATACGGCTGATATTGGGTCTCACGCTTGTGATGATACTTGGATAGAAGTGATTTCTAAAAATTTTAAGAAAAATCAAAAGGTCAGATGTTTTAATTTGTGGTAAACCAGGTCATCTGAAAAGGGATTGTGGGCAAGGCGTTCCTGGAGACAATGTTTATTCTATAGATTATCTAAACAGAAGGTGTGGCAAAGGCAACATTGGACCAACGAATGCAGATCAACATGGGACAGGCAAGGTGACCCTATACCATTGGGAAACACCTTAGGGGGCCTCTTGAAGGCCCCTGTGTCAGCTTTGGGGAAACTCCTTAGTGCCGGCTGTGAAAAACCATACTGGATGATGGAACAGCTTTAGGAGATAAAACAAAATTTTCAGGAGAAACCATAAAGCAAATATTTTGGCAAGCTTCTATAAATGATCAGAGACTAAAGTTAAAAATACAAATAAATGGCCTTGAAATTGAAGGTTTAATAGACATAGGGACAGATGTAACAATAACTGCACCAAAATCTTAGCATCCAAATTGTCCTCTTCAGGAGGTAAATGTTCAGCTTCTAGGAATTGGAACTTTATCTGAGGTAAAAACAAAGCACAAGATGGGTCAGGTGTATTATAGGGTCAGAAGGACAGGTAGGAAATTAAAGCCATGTGTGGCTAACATAGCAATGAATTCATGGGGACATGATTGTTACAGCAGATTAATACCCAGATTAACATTCCTCCATTTTTCTTTCCTTCTTTCTTTCTTTCTTTCTTTCTTTCTTTCTTTCTTTCTTTCTTTCTTTTTTTCTTCCTTCCTTCCTTCCTTCCTTCCTTCCTTTCTTTTATTTATTTATTTTTTTTTTTAGACAAGGTTTCCCCGTGTAGCCTTGGCTGTCCTGGAACTTGCTCTGTAGACCAAACTCATCACCTGCCTCTGCCTCCCGAGTGCTGTGATTAAAGGTGTGGGCCACCACCACCTGACTGTAGCCAATGCTCTTAAAGGCTAAGCCATCTCTCTAGCCCCATCTCTTATCTTTTTGAAAGTATCCACCCTGACTAGGGTGAGGCATCATCCCAGTATGGCCTGATTTACTTCAGGATGAGTGGCATGAACATTTTTCCCCCTGCAGACCTGTATGTTTTCTTTTGAGAAATGTCTATTCTGGTCTTTAATCCTGGTTGGATTATTATTTTTTATGTACATGAGTGTTTTGCCTGCATGTATGTCTGAATACCATATGTGTGCCTGATGCCTGTGGAGGCCAGAAGAGGGAGTCTTGTCCTCTGGAATTGGAGTTGCAGACAGTTGTGAGCTGCCATGTGGGTGCTGGGAATTGAACCCAGGTCCTCTAGAAGAACAGCTGGTTCTCTTAATGGCTGAGTCATCTCTCCAGCCCTGTGATTATTTAGCTTTTGAACTATTTGAGTTTCAAGTACCCATCAGTAGGAAAATAGATAAGAGAATATGTGTGGTTATATATGCAAGAATACTATTCAGTAATTGGAGTACTATTTTAGTGAAATATTGTCATTGGTAACAAAGTGGAGGAGTCTGGAGACATTGCACTGAGTGCGATTAGCCAGACACAGAAAAATACTGTGTGACCTGAAGTATGGTGGTAACACCTGTGTGGTGGTTTGAATGAGAATGGTCCCCGTAGGCTCGTATAGTTAGTTCAATGCTTGGTCCCCAGTTGGTAGAACTTTGGGGGAAGGATTAGGAGGTGTGGCCTTGTAGGAGGAGGTTGTCACTGGGTGTGGGCTTGGAGGTTTCTAAAGACCACACCACTCCCAGTTGTTGTGCATGTTCTCTTTCTACTTCCTTTTATAAGTTGCCTTGGTCACAGTGTCTCTTCACAGCAGTAGAACAGTCACTAAGACACCCTGTGTGTGATCCTAGAACTTGAAAGACTGAGGCAGGAGGATCAAGAGTTTGAGGCCAGCTTGGCCAACTAAATTGAAACTCTGTGTCAGTAGTGTGTGTGTGTGTGTGTGTGTGTGTGTGTGTGTGTGTGTGTGTGACCACATATATTCAATTACATGTGGAATCTAAAAAAGTAAATCTTATTGGGCAGAGTAGAGTTTCTCAGAAGCTGGGGAGAGGGTGCTCAGGGTACAGAGCTGTGGCCAGGAGGAGGAAGTCCTACCATCCCAATAAGCATGACTATGGGTCATAGTTTGTTTTTGGAGACAGGTTCTCACATAGCTCAGGATGGCCTTAAACTCCTGATCCCTCTGTACCGTTTCCCAAGTTCTAGGAGCTCCAGGTTTGTGCCAGCCGGGCTGGCTCATAGTTTATTTTCAAAATAACTAGAAGAAAGGATTTTGGATGTTTTGCTACAAATAAATGTCTGAGCTGACAGGCATGTTATTGATTTGATTACTATGCATTGTGCATACACTGATATATATATATATATGTGAATATATATATCCACATATGATATATGTACCCCCATAGAACTGAATAATTATTGCACGCCAATTCAAAATAAAATAAAACATTAGCCAGGCCTGGCTGAACACTCCTGTGCTCCCAACACTTGGAAGGCTGACAGAGTGAGTTCCAAGAGACCTGGACTACGTGGTAAGACCCTGACTGTCTCACAACAAAGCCAGACAGTAACTCCAAATAAACCTTACCTCCTCTAAAACATGAAAACAATAGCTGAACATGGTGCTGGGACCTGCAGAGGGGGAGGACCCAAGGGGGAGGAGCGAGCAGTGGCAGCCAGCAGCAGCTGGACCTAGGACTGAGGGAGCAAGCCCAGGGGAGTGGTCTGAGGATGGCACTAAGATGCGTTGCTAGGCAACTGAAGGACGAATGGCGCTCACTACCTGCAGAGGCCCGCCTCCTCTATCCCAAGACTCTCAGAAGCCAACTCAAGCTTTCCAAGACTCTGACCCTCTCCACAGCTCTCTTAAGAAACATCTGTTTCACAATCTACCTCTTTAAGATTTATTTATTTTTATGTGTACGGATGTTTTGCCTGCGTGTGTGTGTGTGTGTGTGTGTGTGTGTGTGTGTGTGTGTGTGCCACATGTAGACCTAGTGCCCTTGGAGGTCAGAAGAGGGCATTGGATCTCCTGGAACTGGAGTTACAGACAATTGTGAGCTGCCATCTTACGAGCTGGGAACAGAACTTGAGTCCCCTGGAAGGGCAGCCAGTGCCCTTGTCCTCTGAGCCATTTCCCAGCCCCCTCACCAATATTTTTCATAACTGTAAAAGTGAAGATATTCATTGTAAAACTTGAAAACCCACAGAAAAGTAAGACGAAAATCACACTTAAATTCCCCACCTTTCAGAGGACCACACTAAACATTTGGGATGTAGCTTTTATTATAAAGGAGAACCATATGTATTTACAGATTAAAGACTTTTTTTTTTTCCAGTTCCATGTCAGCTGCAACCATTTCTGAGGTCATTACAGTTTCTGAAAACATGGCAAGGCTGTCACGAACACAAGCCACTTACAATCACTTCATAACTGATGGAGTTGAAACTGCTGTCATGTTTTACATTTCCCTGTTTCTGTTTACCCTTTTTTTTTTTCTTTTTTCTCTTTCTGGCTTTACCACATCTATTGCTGGCTTACTGTTTTTCCTCTGCTAAGCTGAAGGACATCCATCTATTCTGTGTCCCCCCATGTTCCCTACTCCACTTACTTACATACGTTTGCATCCTCTAGGTCTTGTGCTAAAAATGTCTTTTCCCTTCCTAGCTTTCACAGCCTCATTTCTTCCATTCTTTTACTCATGTGAATGCACACTGAGCGCCCGCTTCTGCCAGGCACAGGAGCCAACAGGAAATGGGATGTGGCCGAGACCCTGGGACAGAAGCAGGATGGCACTTCCTCCTTTTGGTGCCTTGGGCCATTTTCGTCTGTCACTCACTTTAGAACTCAGAACATTCTGACCCCATCTGGGCCCAAATCCCGCTGGGTACCGTCCCCCATCTCTACCAAATTCCCTTCAGTCCTTCCTCCCTCCCTGCACCTGAAAACCAGAAACATCCAGGAAATGACTTTGGAACTAGAGGGAGTCAGAGCCCTTGGCCTCTCAGTTTGGTGACATTATCCTCTAACCCTGAAATTGAGGCACTCAGCTTGGCAAAATCTACCACAACAGCTGCTCTGTCCTTTAAGGGACATTTGCAACTCATTTCTGCCGTCTCTGTCACAGTCGGTCCATACAGCCCCTAGCGAGCAGTAGAAACGGGTTCAATGTGGCTCGATGGGTTCCCATCTCAACCCTTCCTCTTCCCCACAGACAGGGAGGGAGCAGCGACAGCTTGAAGTGGTGGGGCTAATCTGTGCCCTTTCCATGCCTTGTGTCCCCCGCTTCTCCCACATACATCAGGTGAGCCACCTGGGTCTCCATTTCCCACCTTCTCTCCTCTCCAGGCCACGCACAACTACCCTCACACATCTCTTTTTGTAGGTCAGTCTGTTCTCAAGGACTGTGCCCTCTGACTCAACAACTTCCTCTTGCAAATCTCCTCCAGCAACCACCTCTGGACCACATGCCCTCTTGGGCTGTAGCCTGGGCGGGTATCAGAAGCAGCACAATTAGGGACTGTCCCCTCTCTCTATCTCATCTCTATCTCAGACCCCCCAAGGAGTCCCTGGCATCCATGTCCGTCCGTTCCCCCCCCCCCCCCCCCGCCCCCCGGTCTGTCTTCTCATCTAAGTCCCTCTTACTCCACTTAGAAAGGGGAAGGGCTTCAGCCTTGGAATGAAAGAGGAAACAGTCAAACCGAGCCTGCAGGGGAAATGCATCGAGACCGGGGTTTGGCGGCACAGTCCCTGTGCTGGGCCGACTGCTATCTTCTTCTTGCTTGTGTGCATGGGGTGGGTGTGTGTTGGTGGGGGGAGCCTTTGAGGGGAGGATCTGGCAGCCTAGTCCCCATCAAGCTTGCAGTCTTTCCGAGGCTACAGACAGATTTAGGTTCTCTGCTGTTTCCACCCTGCCTGAGCAAGATGAAGAGACCTGTGTTCCCAGCAGCTCCTGTGTCCCTCACTTTGGGGTAACACTTTCCCAATCCTTGCCCTGCTCTTCCCACCCACCATCTGTACTCACCAGTACTGCTCACAACCATCACCCAAGTCAGATCTTGCACACACACTGCACCTCCGAGTGGAGACAACAGCTGACGGGACTTCTTAGAACCAGAAATTCTCATCTCTTCCCCAAGGAGCCGTAGTCAGTCTCCGGCCACCTCCCCTAGCAGCTACCAGGCAGCCCAAAGCCAGAGTGCTCCGGGGAAAGTCACAGGTCACAGTTCACGGAAGAGCAAGCTGGATGGCCCCATCCAGGCTCTAAGCTGGTCCCTGAGCAAACGGGAGTCCTGAAGGGGGCCCCTACGGGAGGAGGGAGGGGATGGGGGACACAGTAGGGGGGTGGGGGTAGGGTGGGGTGGGGAGGGTGTGCCAAGTTCTTCACAAAGTTTCATCCCAGGGAGGCTTCTGGTTTGTTATTTCATTCTTCTTATCAGATCCCAGCATCCCAAGGGGGATCCCTGGAGAAATTGTGAGTCAGCTAAGATCTCCTCGGAGATTCAGCAAGTGGTTCCAAAGGGAGCATGGAGGAGGGAGCGGGGAGAGAATGGATGAATGAATGAAAGCACTTGGTTCACAAATATTCACAAGTGTAGAGTGTGAGGATGCTGAGAGCAGGATCCAGGCTTAAGGAACAGGTCGGATGAAGACGTCCTGTTGCTCATATGCTTTGAGGTGCAGCTCCGTCTTTGGCTTCTGGCCCATCAGAAGTGGGGGTTTCCACAGCCTCATCCTCACTGCCCACCAGTGGCTCTTCCTCCCCCTTTTTGGGACCTGGTCCAGACTTCAGCTCCTCCAGTACTAAAGAGCCCTGGCGAGATTTCCGTCTGCTGAAGAAAGTGGTGAGCATGGGCCGCTGCCCCGTCCCCTCTGTCTCAGCGGCCCCCGAGCCCTTGTTCCCCGCTGGCCCTGACGCTGTTGCTGTTGTGGCCTCTTCATCAGGAACCTGGGCTGGCCCAGCCCAAGCATCCACTACCCCATTGCGCTTTCCTCCTCTGTTCAGGGTCAGGGCCCCAGTCCTCCGATTCTGCCGCCGGCGCCACAACACCAGCAGCAACAGAAGGGCCAAAGCCAATAGAAAGGCCACAAGCATGGGCACTAGCAACGAGCCACTTGATTCCCAGTGGCGTGGCTTCCTGGAAGTTACAGGCCCTGGGGCAGATATCGTGGATATTTTTATGTTGGAGACTGGGGTGCCACCGGCTGCGCTAGAACTCTCCACAGAACTGGCTGCTATGGTGGCAGGGAGTCCATGAGTCTCACTGGAGAGCCCCAGAGACCCAGTAGTCATGGTGACAGGGGGACCACTGGACTCGGAGCTTACTGTTGCAGACACAGAGGGTCCACTGGTCTCCTTGGAGCTCGTTGTCATGGTGATGGGGGGCGCACTAGTCCCTTCAAAGGTGTCTAGAGAGGGAAATGTCTCAGTTTTGTCTATCATAGGATTGGCTGTGGTGATAGGAGGGTCACTGGCCACATCTGACGCTTCTGGAAGCTGCACTGATGTCTTATTGGAAACCTCCTGGGAGGGCGTAGGCTCTGGTACAGGGGTGCTCATGCTGGCATCCGTGGGAGCCCCAAGAGAAGACGATTCAGTAGTTTCAAAGGGGGTTGAGAAAGGTGGGTGTGGGGTCTGACTCCACATGTGGGTAGTCTCCCGAGGGTCCTCTGTCTCTGGCCTACTAGAGTTTGTTGAGCTGACATTCAAGGCCTCAGAAGTAGTTGGGACCTTGATATGTGGGGTAGTCATCAACATTGTTGTGTTCTGCATCATCGTTGTGTTCTGCATCATCGTTGTGTTCTGCAGACCTTCTGAGTTGCTCAACATCTGGGTCCAAAAGCCCCCAAAGAGAAGGAGAAGCAGGGCCATTTCCAGAGCAGGAGCTGGAACCTGAATGCAGGGAAGTTACGGAAGAACACACAGGGGTTGGGGAGGGAAACCTGGCCAGCACCCCTCCTCCTGCCCACTTCCCTGCCAACTGCCAAGCCCAACTTGTGGTTTAACGGTTTTTTTTTCCATTCTTGCTTTTACTATTATCAGAAGCAGCAAGGGACCAGATGGTGGCAGAGACTCCCCACCCTGGCCTTGGCGGCTCAGACTCCAGCAGCAGCCATGTCCTCCTGGCCTTCACTCATTCTGTTCCAGCCAATGGCCCTTGACCCCCTTTCCCCATCACCCTACTCATCTTTTCAAACTATAGGTACATCCCTCATCCTCTGAGCACCCCCGCACCGACCTATATCATACAGGTAGTCTTACCAGCTTAATGGATACGGCACAGGGTCAGGGAGAGCACCTCCAGCTCCTCCTAAGGCTTGGTCAGGACTGGGGCAGACTGAGCCCCAGGGGGAAAGGAAGTGGGTCTTGGCTCCACCCACTCCACCCCTGCATCCTGCCCCACCCATTCCTACTCCCACAGCTGCCTGGGCGACCCAGGGACTCAGTGGAGGCATGAAGAGATGCTCTGGTCCAGAATGGGAATTTTCAGTTTTCACTGGGGTATAGAATGTCAAACAGTCAGAGCTGGGAGATGAGAAGATGTGCTAAGGGCTAGGGGACAGAGAGGAGGCTATGGAGGGGAGAATCATTTCCTTTCCATCTGTTGTCCCCCAAGCTGTTTGGCCAGGACCTGAGGTGGTGCATTTCCTGCAAAGAGCTCCCAGGAAGTCGTCCCTCCCCCCTGCGCGCACACACACACACACACACACACACACACACACACACACATTCACATACACACACATACACACCCAATTCTGCTCATGGTCCTGAAAGGTTTTTTAGGTGCTGAGCCCTGCCAGAGCCACAAGAAGCTGAGGTCCCTCCAGTGGCCCCTTGTTGAGGCCAGTACTAACCACTGCATATCCTACGGTCTTAGAAAACCATGGGGGCTGGAGAGACAGCTGAGAGGTTCAGAGCATGGGCTGCCCTTGCAGATCGGGGTCAGTTTCAAGCACCCACCTGGTGGCTCACAATCA
Organism: Peromyscus melanophrys; assembly: GCA_902168415.1. Classification (NCBI taxonomy): domain Eukaryota; kingdom Metazoa; phylum Chordata; class Mammalia; order Rodentia; family Cricetidae; genus Peromyscus; species Peromyscus melanophrys. The sequence goes on along the minus strand of CABHPR010158043.1, from coordinate 27,211 downwards.
CCCGTAATCCGGGGAATCTGACTCCCCCTTCTGACCTCTAAGGGCACCAGCATACATAGGCACAGACAGGCACTCATGTACACAGAAGAAAATAAAGTAAATTAAGACTATTGCTGGGCGCACGTCTTTAATCCCAGCACACGGGAGGCAGAGCCAGGTGGATCTCTGTGAGTTCGAGGCCAGCCTGGTCTACAGAGTGAGTTCCAGGACAGGTACCAAAACTACACAGAGAAACTCTGTCTTGAAAAACAAAAACAAAAACAAAAACAAAACAAAACAAAACAACAACAATAGATTTACTTACTTTAAAAAAGAAAACTTCTAGAAAGACCTCTACTAAGAAATTAGCCATAAGTCTTCAACTGAGTGCGAACTGGGGGTTTGGGATCATCTTTGCAATGCGCAGATCGATCCCAGGGTCTTGGTCCCACATAAGTCCTCTACTCTGAGTACCATTCCCAGCCTTGAGTAAGGGGCTCTTTGCATTCTTTCTTCGAATGATTTCTGTTGCCTGACTTGAGTTAGGAAATGGATTCTTTTGGTTTGTGTCTTTTTGGGAGACTTGCCTTCTAAAAACTCATAACTGGCTGGGCATGGTGGTGCACACCTTTAATCCCAACACTTGGGAGGCATAGGCAGGTGGATCTCTGTGAGTTCGAGGCCAGCCTGGTCTACAGAGCGAGTTCCAGGACAGCCAGGGCTGTTACTCAGAGAAATCCTGTCTCGAAAAACCACAAAAAAATAAACAAACAAAAACTCATAACTGGTTTTAATATTGTAAAAAACAATTCTGTGCACAATAAAATGCTAAAATGGGGTGACTCTCCTTTGAGGAGTCCATACCCACTCTCTTGGGTATGTCTCTTTTTTTGAACACTGTTCTTTTTCTGAACCATAGTGCTTACAGATCTACATTTAAAAATCTCAAAAGCTGTCTCAAACCCCCTCCAAAAATAAATAAATAAATAAAAAATAAATAAAAATCTCAAAAGCAGAAAAAAATGTTAAAATATCTATAACTTAATAAACCCCAATTCTATAACAACAAAAAGACTGAGATCAGCCCCTGGTAGAGTCTGGGCTCCTACTGTAGCTCCTCACTGTTGACATGAGACTCCAGGGCAGAAGCAAGAGTGCACTGCTCACAGGACAGCAGGCCGTGCGAGCGTTCCTTTGCATGGATATCCCTCACTCAAGAGTCCTGGGAGACACAATGGCCCAGACTTCTGCCCTGCACACAGTAGGTCCATCCTGGAACACCAGGCTTGGGGTGAGGCGCTTCATTCACAGCATGGGTAAGCAAGCTGCTCTGTGTCTCTTTAGGAAAGGTCACCTTGCTCACTGCAGACTAGAAATGACTAGGGAAACAGAGATCAGGGCCTTGCGCCCTAGACATACCCTGCAACCATGCTTGGGGCTGCTCAGACCCCATGGGGTGCTTCTCCCAACAGTCAGCAGAGGCTCAAAGAAAAGAAGTTTACATACAACTGTTAGGCATAGTGGCACATGCTGTGATCTCAGCCCAATGGAGATTTAAAGAAAAAAAAAAAAAAAAAGCCAGGCCTAATAGCAAACACCTTCAATCCCAGCACTCGGGAGATAGAGGCAGGTGGATAGGTGCATCTCTGTGAGGGCAAGGCCAGCCTGGTCTACATAGTAAGCTCCAGGGCATACAAGGTACACAGTGAGACCCTTTCTCAATAAAACAACAAAACCAGCTTCACACTCAGCAGCAGATAAAACTCCCACCAGCTTTGGTGTGCATGCAGGGTCTACAATCCATTTACACTTTTGTTACTGAATGTTATTTCAGAGACATTTTCTGTATACTTATTGGGCGCATATTTCATTGTCTATCTGCATAGCTACCGATAGTTCATGGCATGCATCACAGTAGCCATCTCTCTTGATCAACGTTAACATTGTTTACATTGTTTCCTGATTAAAACAAAGCTGCAGAGAGCCGGGTGGTGGTGGTGGTGGTGGTGGTGGTGGTGGTGGTGGTGGTGGTGGTGGTGGTGGTGGTGGTGGTGGTGGTAGTGGAGCACACCTTTAATCTCAGCACTAGGGAGACCGAGGCAGGTGGATCTCTGAGTTCAAAGCCAGCAAGTTCTAGGACAGCTAGGGCTACCTAGAGAAACCGTGTCTCAAAACATCAAATAAAGAAATAAATAACACTAAAAAGCCCCAAACACAAACAAAGCTGCAGAAAATGGACTTGTTTTCTTTTCCTTCTCTTGTAGTTTTGTTTGTTTGGACAAGGTTTCCTGTATCCCAGGCTCAATATGTATCCAAGAATGACCTGAGTCTCCTGCCTTTGCTGCCAGCGTTTTGGGAGGTGTGCCACCTACCCTAGTTTATGTGGTCCTGGGGATTGAACCCAGGGCTTCTTGCATGCTAGGTTAACACTTAGCCAGCTTAGCTATATCCCTAGCCCAGCAGTGATTTTTTTTAAAGATTTTATTATTTATGTATGTATGAGTGCTCTAGCTGCATGTACAACTTTATGCCAGAAGAGGGCACCAGATCCCACTAGAGATGGTTGTGAGCCACCATGTGGTTGCTGGGAATTGAACTCAGGACCTCTGGAAGAGCAAGCAGGCAGTGCTCTTAACCACTGAACCATCTCTCCAGCCCACAATGATTATTTTTCTGTGATTATTTTACGTTTGCTTTTTTAATATGTCTGGGTGTCTTGCTGGCATGTATGTCTGTGCACGGTGTGGAGGCCAGAAGAGGGCGTCAGATGTCCCTGGGACTATGGACAATTGTGAATCCACCAAGTAGCTTCTGAGGATTAAACCTGGGTCCTTCCTCCAGAACAGCCAGTGCACTTACCACTGGGACATCTCTCCAGCCACGAATTGCTTTAAAAAGAAAGACCCAGGGATGGTGGGACACACCTCTAACCCTCCCTCTTGGGAGGGAGCAGCTGGAGAGGCAAGAGTTCAAGTCACTCCTTGACTACATAGAAACTTCAAAGTCAGTCTCGTGTGACACATGAAACCCTGTCTCAAAGAGAAGAAAGGCAGGGTGGTAGCAGGGGGTAGGGGGCACAGAGAGAGCAAACAAGAAAGAAAGTGATGGGGAGAAGGGGAGGAGGAAAGCAGGGAGGGGATAAAGGGAGTGAAGGGGGGGTAAGGGAAGACAGAGGGAAAAGCACCCCATTGTTGGGCATGTTGCTTTTCCGCTGCAAGCAGAAAAGCAACTGACTGCAGAGTTAGCAATTGCTAATTAGACATGGGAAAACGTTTTAAAACTGTAGACTATGGGGCGTGAGATGGTTAGTGGTTAAGAGCGGTTACTGCTCTTGCGGAGGACCCTGGCTCAGTTCCCAGCACTCACACGGCAGTTCGCCTGCCCTATTCTAACCTCTGCCAGTTGTACACATACACACAGGCCAGCACACACATACACATAAAACAGATCTCTTACAAGTTTTTTGTCTTTTTTTTTTAATAAAGGGATAAATACAGAGCTGGAGAAATGGCTCAGGGACTAAGTAAGCGCTTGCTGCTCTTGCAGAGGACCCCTGCAATCATATGTGGCTCAAAACCATCTATAACTCCAATTCTATGGGATCTGACCCCCCTTCTGACTTATGGTACCAGACATGCACATAGTACATATACATACATACAGGCAAAACACTCATACATATAAAATATTTTTTTACAAAAAGTGTAAAATATAGAAAAAAAATGTTCAAAGACAACAAAAGTTCCCAACTTTAGAGAGAGAAAAAAAAATCACTGAGGCAAAAAAATGTGTTTGGCAAAATGGAATTTTGTAGGAATTCACTCCGCTACTGACCTTGGGGTATCTGGCCTGATAGAGGCGTGGTTTTCTCTGGGTACATGACTGCTTGAAACTGAGGAGAAGGCCGGTACCCTCTCTCTCTTGTAGTGGTCAGAGACCAGACTGCTGGTTCCATACACCTCTGAGCAAAACGGAAGGACTCTGCAACTGAATCTACCTTGTCCTGTATCCGTGAGTCTGTTTTCCCATAACACCCATTAATAAATTGATACATATTCATATATACACCCTTTTGGCTCTCATTACATGGTCATTTCAAGCTGTTGCTGAATGAGTTGAACAAGAGTTGTACATTCCCAATGTGTGCTGAATATCAATGGCCCTCGACTCAAGAGCGAACAGAGAGGGAGAGGGTGAATCAGGCGCCAGCACTCAACAGACAGGACCTGAGACAGCTGGCTGGCTGTCAGGGAGAGGTGCTGAGACCAGGAGCCAGGGGCACACATTAGGGAGACACTGAGGAAATGGATTGCAGCGGTGTGGGCCACACTCAACCTCAACCGGGCCCAGTGCAGACGGTCCTCTGCCTGATTTCACCAGCTCCCTGCAGCAAGCCTGTCTATGGTGAACAAGGCAAGCCAAAAGAAGCTAACCGGCCGTTAGGGCCTTTGGGGCAGGCCAGGCTCAATGGCACACAAGTTCCAATCCCACAGCATTTACTCCCTGAAACAGTCCTACCTGTCTTTGCCCTAATTTTCCAAGTGAATAAGACAAGAAACAAGACAGCCAAGAGATTTGCCCAGACTCCTTTAACAGTAGATGCTAGAGATGAGATTCAACGCTGGGTTTACTTAAGGCTGGAGTCCACGGGCAAGGACCTGAACTGTGCTGGTTGGGGATTGCTGGGGCTTGAATAAATTATATAATACTTATTAAAACTGGGGCTAAAGTTGGCTTTAGAGAGTGTCAAGGAAGACTTCAAAAACAGAGTTTTTTTTGAGATGGGTCCTACTGAGTAGCCAAGGCTAGCCTCAATCTCCCTGTTCCAGTCCCCAAGTGCTGGGGTCATAGGCATGTATTGCCATTCCCAACCTCAGAAAAGCAACATAGTTCAGATTTATCTTTAGAACACTAGAGAAAACAGGGATTCCTCTCCTCTGATACCCACATCCAAACGATATAAATTCTGCCATTTCTAACTTCAAAATGGATGTGGCACCTGCCATCAAGTTCTTGGTTTCTGAATGCCACTGTCCTCAAAGAGAGTGCACACTCACTTGGATATGGACACACATTCATCATACACATAATTTTTTGTTTGGTTGGTTTTGGTTTTTTTGAGACAGGGTTTCTCTGTAAAGCCCTGGCTGCCCTTGAATTCACTCTGTAGACCAGGCAGGCCCAAACTCAGAGATCCACCTGCCTCTGCCTCCTGAGTGCTGGGATTAAAAGGTGTGTACCACCACTGCCTGGCTCACACACATAATTTTTTTAAAAAGAAAAACATATAAAATTTATCTGTAGGAGACACTTCAAGACATTGCTGCTTGAATGTGAAATTTCCAGAAGCATGTAGTGTTCTTCTCCAAATCGGCACAGTCCAGCAGCCCTAAGAGTGACACACATGCAGCTTGATGAGCGAATGCCCTTTATTGGGAGTTTTGTACAGTCAGTGGCAGGTGACTCTGGATGACAGCCAATCAAGTCTGACGCCCTCAAGTACATCTTTCTCTTCTCTAGAGGCAGCAGGGGTGAGTGATGACAGTCGCTCTCTCCAGGAGGGTGGTTCCTTACAGCATCACACCCTGTTCCCCCAGAATGTTCACCGTGTCTGTGTACATCAACCCATTTAATGTGTAGTTTATGTTCTTGCTTCAGAACATAAACTGAACATGAACATGAACTGGTGGCAGCTCCTGTCCCAAAATGGTGATGGTCAAGTCAAACCCAGAGGACCACAGTTCCCACACCTGTGTGTGAAGCCGGCCGGCATTTCTGATCCTCTGGCCTCCACCTCCCCAGAGCTGGGATTACAGGCCTGACCAGAGCCCTCTCACCCAGGGCTTTGAACCCCCACTCTTACTTGAACCAGTTGGTTGTAAAGCTTTCCCAGTGTGAAAGAGCTTAACCTCTGACCTCCACATAACACGTGTGTCAAGTGCACAGGCCATAGTCCCAGCCACTTGGGAGGCTGGGGCAGCACTTGAGCCCAGGAGTTTGAGCCCAGACTGGGCAACACACTGAGAGCTCTTCTCAAGAGAGCGAGAGAGACAGAGACGGAGGGGACGGAAGGGGACTAGCTGAAGAAGCTCAGGCTGAGTCGAGTGTCTTCGTTACTTTTCCTGTTGTGATACCCAACCAAGGCACCACCTTAAGGAAGGAAAGGGCTGTCCTCCACTTAAAGCTGGAGGGCATGGTCGGCTGTGGTGGGGTCTCGGCAGCTGGAGCTTGAGGCAGCTGCTCACAGTACATCCATAGCCAGAAAGCAGAGATGAGCATTCCTGCTCAGCCAACTTCCTTCCTTCTTTTGTGCAGCTCAGGACCCAAGGCCACGGAACTGTCTGTCGCAGCTTGCATCTATGGTGGGTCTTTCCACGCCACCTAATCAAGATAACACCCCTTATAGACGTGGCCAGCGGCTGTTTTCTAGGGGATTCTAGAGCCTGTCAAGTTGACAGACAATATTAACCATTATGGTAAGAGACTTTGTCTCAAGGGGATAGGGCAGAGAGTGAAAAAGCAGTTTGTCCGATGTCCTTCCAGCTGTCTGGCATTGTGTGTACCTCCACCCACCCCACCCCCACCCAGCACACACACAGACACACAAAGGCAAAGAGCAAAACATCAGGTATAGGCCGGGCGTTGGTGGCGCACGCCTTTAATCCCAGCACTCGGGAGGCAGAAGCAGGCGGATCTCTGTGAGTTCGAGGCCAGCCTGGGCTACCAAGTGAGCTCCAGGAAAGGCGCAAATCTACACAGAGAAACCCTGTCTCGAAAAACCAAAAACAAAAACAAAAACAAAAAAAACAAAAAAACAAAACAAAAAAACATCAGGTATACTCCATGAAGGACAGTTCCCAACACAACCAGCCTGTGCACTTCAAGTCGGAAAGGCACAAACGGGGGTGAGGTTGGGAGGATATTCTTCCAGATCCTAAAGCAGGGACAACTGACTGTCAAGTAGACTCTTAGATGAAGTAAAAACGTTATCCAGGAGGGACAGGGACGCATCTCAGGAAAGTGCCTACTCTTCACACACAAGGCCCTAGCTCAGTCCATCACCACCACATAATCAGACAAATAAGTTGTTGAGGACATCACCAGAATAATTAGCAAGATTTTAATATAGATTATAAAGTAGAAAACAGTATTGAATTGGTATCAGCATTCCTGACTTTGGTCAGTACATTAATAGGTTATGAAAGGGAATGTCTTTGTCCTTAGGAAATACGTATTTGAGGTATAAAGGAGTGAATGGTAGTGTTGGCAAATGCCTCTTAAGTTGTTCCCATAGATAAAGAAGTAAGTAATAATAGTAGTGGCTGGAGAAGATGGCTCAGTGGATGAGTGCTTCCCATGCAAACATGAAGACCGAGCTCAGCTCCCCAGCACCCACACAAAATGCTGGATGTGGCTGCACACCTACCTGCCATCCCAGGGTGGCAGAGACAGGAGGGCGAGTGGGGTTTTCTGGCCAGTTAGCCCAGCCGAAAAACAGCAATATGCTCAGTGAGAGACCCTGTGAACTGAAAAATAGCGATACATTCCGTGAGAGACCCTGTCTGTCCACAGACAGAGGAAAACAACTCAACATCCTTCTCTGGCCTCCACACACCCACAGCAGACACATGCACCTACATTCACTATTACATACAGCACAGACACACAGAAAAAGTTTTTTTAACTTAAAAACGTAATAATACTAAAAATAATGTAAGAGCTGAAAGTGAAGCTAATGAGACAAAGTATTTATTAATGTTAGGTACACTGCAGAACTCAGGAAAAATGGCTGAGGTGCCCATTAACATATCAAAGCAGACGCTGACCACCAGGCTCCCCCAGCACTGGAGGTACCTGTTACAGAGTCCAGGCTCCTCTCAGCACGTCACACTCCGCCCCCTCCCCTAAGCCTCTCTAGCCCCTGAGTTTCGATTTCCTTCCCCCAGCTTCTTTTTATCCTGTATAACCCAGCCATTCTGACCATGCTCTTTTAGTTCTTGGCTCTCTCTTGGTCCCCTCTCTCTGCACCCTCTCTCATGGCCCTGTGTAGTCTGGAGCCTTCCAGATGCCTCTGGCTGTTTTCTCCCTCATGTCTACTGAAAGGGAAAAATCAGTAGCCATCTTGAGAGATGCTCCCCCCTTCCCCTCCCCTCCTCCAAAGGTATTTGCTGACCAGCAGTTTTAGAAGTGATCAGAAGTTGAACTTAAGGCTGGGACAATAAATGTATCCTGGACTTGGCACAACAAGATATGGGGAGCAATGGACTCAACTGACCAGAAGTTGACCTTAGAGGAGAGAAGGACTGGAACAATAAATCTGAATCTATATATTCCGGGTTCAACAAAAGCAGGACATAGGGAGTAAAAACTTATGTCTCTAAGATACCCTGAATCCTGTTAGCCATCAGTAACCTCATGCTTATAGTTCAGCCAGTAACTTCGAAGAACTGCCTCACCTCTAGCCCCCTCATCCAATCCCAAGCTGCATGTAAACCTTTCCTATATAAAGCCCTTCAAGTAAGTGCTCGGGCCGTTCTTCTCCACCTGCTGTGCCGGATGTTGGATGGTGAACCAAGCTTGCTTGTTTTGTTAATAAAAAACTCTGTGTGCTTGCATCGGATAATGGCTCTGTGGTGGTCTTACAACCTGGACACAACATCTACAATGCTCTTCTTTTCATTCAGTAGGAACTAACACACGAAAGGGTTCCAGGTATCTGCTGTAGTCTTCTTTTTTTTTTTTTTTCTTTTTTTGTTTTTTTTTTTGGTTTTTCGAGACGGGGTTTCTCTGTAGCTTTGGAGCCTGTCCTAGATCTCTCTCTGTAGACCAGGCTGGCCTCAAACTCACAGAGATCTACCTGTCTCTGCCTCCCGAGTGCTGGGATTAAAGGCGTGCGCCACCACCATCCAGGAAATAACATGGTTTTTTTAATGCAAAGGTTATAATCAGACCACTTATCCCCATGGCCCCAGCTGCTGTCCTGTTGTGTGGACCCATGCAGTCACCTCCAATCTGACCTTCCCTGTGCCTGACCTCTTCTTCCCTCAAGCCATTATTCACAACAGCCAGTCACCTGATCAAAACACCTAACTTCACCCTTCTTTCTCTCTAAGCCATGACACAACTCCCACCCAGCTCGGAGTAAAAGCAGAACCCGGATGGATTCATCCCAGTGTCTACTGTCCTGGTTCCTGCTTCTGCCTCCAGATTTTGAATTAGTTACATTTCTTTCTTTTTTTTTTTTTAAGACCTGACAAAGGCAACTTGAGGGAGAGGGGTTAATTGGCTCACAGGTCAAGGGCGCAGTCCTGTGGCAGGGTTGTCCCGGCAGCAGCAGGTCACTCTGTATCTGCAGTCAGGAAGCAGTGACTGATGGCTGTTGGCTTAGCTCACCCAGGGAATGCTGTACCCTGTAGTGGAGAGCTGTTTGAGCCGTGCCCTGAAGCACCACCCCTGGTGAGGCAGCTGTAACTGTTACATCTGCCTATGACCTTGGGGTACCTGTCCCTGGGGCAGGGCCACGGAGGACCCTAAAGACGGGGACACTTCTTCTTGGCTACCTCATGGTTCTGGATGCTGAGATCTTGGACCAAGCTGTTCAGCATGGGACGTAGCTCAGTTTTCCCGGATCCTACAATAAATCTCCCCTGGTTGTGAGTTTACCTCCAAATAAATTCCTTTGACCATTAAATAGACTCTGTGGATTAATCCCAATAGTATCCCTCCCTTGGGGTTCCAGTCTTCAAACTGTGAGAACTAAAGTTATGTATTAAATTTAAACTACTGTGCTTAAGAGATCTATAAAACAAAAATGTCTCTAACCTGTAAGCCCCACTTGCCCAAGCACAGATAACTTCCTGGAATGCTGGGGCTGTTGTTCATGTTAGATAACAAGCCACAGGTTTTCACTTCTGTAAACAAAGATTGGTTGCCCTAACTGCAGAGGATGTGCTTGATCAGACAGACGCAGGCAGGAAGTATATTAGGATGCATGCTTGCCCCCAATTGGAGAAAGGCAGAAAGTACACAGCCTTGTGAGTTTTGCCTTTAAAAGGACCTGACTAACATAATTCACAGCCATTCTCTGGAAAACCAGGATATGCACCTAGCCAGCGTCCATCATCCTGGCCAGTATTTAATAAAGCTTGCTTCAAATGTGGCTCAAAATTGTATTAGTGGTCTTATTTTCACTCAGTGGGATTAACATAACATAATATAACACATATAATATATATTCTATAACATAACAACATAACATAACATAACATAACATAACATAACATAACATAACATACTCTGAGAAGCAGGAGATTCACGAGCTAGACGCGGAGGAAGTCAGACTTTTTTGTTGTTGTTTTTTTAATTATGAAAGCTTGGCCCTAGCCTAAGCTTAATCCCAACTAGCTCTTAAAACTTAAATTAATCCGTTTATGTTAATCTACATTCTGCCACATGGCTTGTTACCTCTCCTCAGTACCATATATCCGACCTCCTCCTCATCTAGCTGGCTAATCCCCTGCCTCTCAGATTCTTCCCAGAGTTCCTATCTCAGCTCTGCCTAAAAGTCCCGCCTATCCTCTCCTGCCTACCTATTGGCTGTTCGGCTTTTTATTAAACCAATCAGAAGGTGCCTTAGGCAGATGAGGTAAAACAGACACATCTTCACAGTGTACAAAAAGATTATCCCACAGCATCATCTGGTCACTTCAAAAGACACTACTTTGATAAGAGCAGATTGGGTGGAGAAGGGATGAACTTTGACGCAGTAAAGGCTGCACAGTTCAAACCCACAGGTAGCGTACGAAATGGGGGCCAGAGGAAGGGAAAGCTCTGAGATCTGGAATAAAAAGTTGGCTGCTTCCACTACTTTAATTCAGCATAGTGCTGGGTGGTCTAGCCAGACCAGTTAGGCAAGTGAAAGAAATAAAGGCACCCAAACGGGAAAGGAAGAAGTATATTTTGCATGCCAAGGACAGGATGTCTATAGAAAAACTTAAAGACTCCACAAAAAAATGTCATGATGGATAAATGAATGTAGTAATGTAGCCGGCACTAAACCAGCTTGAGCAAATCACAGGGCACGACACACAACAGCAAGATGCAAAAGAAAGTGAGACAGGTCCAGGGCCGTGTCACGGGGCACACACCAGCATGAAAGAAATGTTAAACCCCAAAGTCATGAACAGAAAGACCAAATCCATGGACTGCCCAATTAAGACAAGTTTATTTAGTACTGGCCAGGAAGATGGACACTGGCCAGGTCCATACCTGGGACTCCTAAAGAATGGCACCGAATTAGGTCAGTCAGGTGCCTATAAAGTCAAACCCACAAGGCTATGCACTTTCTGCCTTCATCCAATGGGGGCAAGCACACATCCTGACGTAATTCCTGCCTAGGTATCTCCTACCTACATGTGATCAAGCACATCCTGGGCAGCTGGGGCAAACAACCTTGTTTACTGACGTAAAACACGTGACTTGCTCCCTTACGTGAACAGCAGCCCCCAGCATTCCAGGAAGTTATGTGTTCTTGGGCAAGTAGGGTTTACAGGTTAATTTTAGCCCTTACAGAAGCCCCATGTTTAACGTTTAGAACAAAGAAAGTGAAGAAAATATTGAGCACAATGGCGCGTATGTGTAATCCGGCATTGAGAGGCTGAGGCAGGAGGATCAAGACTTTGAAACCAGCCCGGGCTATGTAGGGAGGTCTATGTAAGCCTGCACTACAAAGTGAGACCTTGCCTAAAAAAAATAAAAATAAAATAAAAATAAAGGCAACTCCCCATCAGATAGAAGAGATGAATAGATGAATGGAATATAAGAAACTCAAATTATTTAAGAGGAGAGAGCAAACAGCCGACCTGAGTGGACATTTCTCAAAAGGAGACAGGTGCATGGCTGAGAAATGGCTCTGCTCAGACAAGAAGAGTCTGGAGTGGTGGTGATGCCTGTAATCCCTGGGGAGCTGATGAGGGGGATCCCTAAGGCTCACCCCACAACCGGTCTAATTTAATCACCCAGGCCCTAGTCCTAGTAAGAGCCCCTGTCTAACATGAGGTGGACAAATTCTGGGAATCGACCCTCAAAGTTGACTTTTGCCTCCATTCATGTGCAGACACATGTATGTGAAAAGTTTCCATACCCTGATACTGGGTTTCTCCGCCAATGCAATAAATCAGATCAGGCTGAGTTAAAAGTCCAGGTTTAATTGAGCAAAGCACCCTGGGTGATTCTCAGGGGAAGAGAGCGGGAGAGAAATCCCATGGCAGGTACAGGGACCGTGTCTTAAATACTCTGTAGGCGTGGTCTTGAGCGTCTCTGGGGGAGGAGCCGACCCTTGGCGGGCTTTCCGAGGGGCGGGGTCTGGAATGGGAGGAGGGGCCTGAGCAGAGCTTCCCAACAATACACACACACACACACACACACACACACACACGCACACGCACACGCACACGCACACATACAAATAAAGTTTTTTTAAAAAATGGAATTAGATTTGGTGGCTCATACTTGTAATCCTATCACCCAAGAGGCTGAGGCAGGAGGACTGACTGCCCACGAGTTTGAGGCCAGCCTGGCACTATAAAGCAAGTGATAACAAAACAAAACAAACAAAAAAACGCTTGAGAGGATGAGGGAAAAGGGAATGCTCATACATTCTTGTTGAGAATACAAATTAGTATAACCATTATGGAAAATAGTATGAAGGTTCCTCAAAATGCTAAAAACACAGGGCTGGGAAATAGCTGAGTGGCAGAGAGCTTGCCTTGTGTGAGAGTGTTTAATCCCTAGAAAAAAGAAAATATCATCTGAAAGGCCTGGGGATAATGCTCAGCATAGATCTCTAGAAATGAAGGCCAGGCACAGTGGCACACACCTGTAACCCAGCCCTGGGGAGCAGATGCAGGAGGAAGTTCAAGGCCAGCCTGGTTTAGTCTACGTGTAGAGTTCTAGTTCAGCCATGGCTCCACAGTGAGACTTTGTCCAAAAAACAAAAACAAACAATCAATCAAAAAAAAAGCAAACGAGCCGGGCGGTGGTGGCGCACGCCTTTAATCCCAGCACTCGGGAGGCAGAGGCAGGCAGATCTCTGTGAGTTCGAGGCCAGCCTGGACTACAGAGGGAGTTCCAGGAAAGGCACAAAACTACACAGAGAAACCCTGTCTCGAAAAAAAAACCAAAAAAAAAAAAAAAAAAAAAAAAGA
>CABHPR010158043.1:3775-13927 GCA_902168415.1 Peromyscus melanophrys | reverse complement strand
ACAGAGATTTCTTATTGATTATGAAAGCTCAGCCTTAGCTTAGGCTTGTTTCTAACTAGCTCTTATAACTTAAATTAACCTATTTCTATTAAGCTACCTGTTGCCACGTGACTATTGGATTTTACCTCTCCTCCTGCATGTTCTCCTTCCTCTGCATAGACTGGTGACTCCCCCTTTCTTCTCATAGAGCTTTGTCTCGAAGACCCCCCAAAACTCCTGCCTAGCTATTGGCCGTTTGTCTTTGTATTAACCCAATCACAGTGACATACCTTTACACAGTGTAATCAAATATCTCACGACACCATTTGATCCGGCAATCCAGTTAGCGGGTAAACCTACAGGAAGGAGACCTGTGCCCCAGAGCTATCTGAACTCTGACACAGTCTCAGCAGAGGGCCATGTGCCTCCTCCAAATACCTCGTGGCCTTCGGTCCCTGGTTGGTTTTGTGTCAATTTGACACAAGCTAGAGTTATCTGGGAAGAAGAACCTCACCTGAGAAAATGCCTCTATCAGATTGACTAAGGCATCTCTTAATTGAAGCCTGGTGTGGCAGGGCCCATCCCACTGTGGGTGGTGCCAGCCCTGGGCAAGTGAGCCTGAGTTGTGGAAGAAAGCAGGCTGGGCAAGCCATGGGGAGCAGGCCAGGAAGCAGCACTCCTCCCTGGCCTCTGCATCAGCTCCTGCCCTGACTTCCCTCACTGATGGAGTGTGACCTGAGAGATGTGAGATGAAATACACCCTTTCCTCCCCAAGTGGTTTTGGTCCTGGTGTTTATCACAGCAACAGAAACCTAACCAGGACTCCATCCCAGCTCTATCTGGTGGCATATTGCTGAGCATTTCCATGCATCTGTCCACATGCTAAAGCTCTCGGGAATCTACTTTCTAGTTGCTCATAGTCCACGAAAGGAAAACTGATCTATGAAGTTTCTGTTTGCATAAAATACCACAGCAGGTGTGGTGGCGCATGCCTTTAATATCAGCACTTGGGAGGCAGAGGCAGGTGGATCTCTGTGAATTCGAGGCCAGCCTGGTCTACAAAGAAAAGTCCAAGACAGCCAGGGCTGTTACACAGAGAAACCCTGTCTCAAAAAACCAAAACCAGCCGGGCGGTGGTGGCGCACGCCTTTAATCCCAGCACTCGGGAGGCAGAGCCAGGTGGATCTCTGTGAGTTCGAGGCCAGCCTGGTCTCCAAAGCGAGTTCCAGGAAAGGCGCAAAGCTACACAGAGAAACCCTGTCTCGAAAAACCAAAAAAAAAAAAAAAAAAAACCAAAACCAAACAAACCCAAAACAGAAAATCTTCCTGGTCTACATAGCAAGTTCCAGGGCAGGAAGGGCTACATAGTGAGATCCTGTTTCAAACAAAAACTAAACTCACAAAGCATTTTTCCTGGTTGAGTTGGCATCCAGGGTCCCTGCAGCTGGCCAGGCTGAGTAGCCCCTGTGCAGGAGAGAGTGTCTCCACTGAGGACACCGCCTTATGTGCTTCAGGTGCCCACTGCTCCAGCTCACAGCCCGGGGGGATTTCCTTACACCTGGGAATCCTGTCTAATGCTGGAGAATGAGGCAAGGAGAGGACAAGCCTTGAGGGCAGGCAGGATCCTTCACGGTATCTTTCCCTGACGGAATCTCCTGCTCAGGGAAGGGAGGGGGCAGCGGCCTCTGCTGGACTATCAAATTCAGTGAACCTGTAGGTTCAGCCTTTGGGGCCCCATCGCTTCTTTCCTTAAATTTCTGGTTGCTTTAACTAATTTGTGTGTGTGTGTGTGTGTGTGTGTATGTGTGTGTGTGTGTGTGTGTGTGTGTGTGTGTGTGTGTGTGTGTGTGTGTGTGTATCTGTCTGTCTGTGTCTGTCTGTGTGTGTGTCTGTCTGCGTGTGTACATCTGTGTCTGTGTGTATATGTCTATCTTTGTGTGTCTGTATGTGTACATCTGTGTCTGTCTGTTTGTGTGTCTGTATCTGTGTGTTTGTGTGTCTGTGTCTCTGTGTGTGTGCCACTTGAGTACAGGTGTCTGTAGAGGATAGAAAAGGGTATAAGGGCCTGGCGGTGGCGGCACACGCCTTTAATCCCAGCACTCGGGAGGCAGAGCCAGGCGGATCTCTGTGAATTCAAGGCCAGCCTGGTCTACAGAGCGAGATCCAGGACAGCCAGGGCTACACAGAGAAACCCTGTCTTGAAAAAACCAAAAAGAAGAAGGAGGAGGAGGAAGAGGAGGAGGAGGAGGAAAGGGCATAAGATCCCTTGGATTTCAGGCGGTTGTGAGGCACTCAATGTGGGTGCTAAAAGCTGAACTCTGGCCCCAAGTGCCCTTAACCAGCCAGGCATCTCTCCAGTCTCCATGCTTGGCTTTTCTTAGCTGGGTTCTGGGGAATTGAACTGGGGTCTTCATGCTTGCACACCTAGCAATTTAGCAACTAAGCCATCTCCTCTGACTTGTTTTTTCTTTTAAATTACAAACTTTATTCTCAGAACTGAGCTCATTCTTAATGTCATCATCACTTTGAGAAGTCTTGTGTTTCACATTCCTTCTTATATGCATCAGAACTCCTCCTGGGAGCTAGAGATGGCTTAGCAGTTAGAACTTCTCTGCAGTGGACTCAGGTTCAGTTCCTACCACCACGTCAGGTAGCTACAACCTCTAGCCCTCGGGGGATTCAATGCCTCTAGCCTCAGGTGAACACTAGCACTCGTGTGCACATTCCCTTACACAGGTGCGTACAACACAAATACACTGCATTTTTAACAATAAAAATCAATCTTAAAAACAAAAGAAAATTCACGCTGAACAATGAATTCTGGGATACAAACGGAGGTTTAGGTTAACACGCCTCTTCCATGTCTTTGTCCACCAGTTGGACAAAAACACAAAGAAGTGCTTTTTTTTGAGGTGGGGTCTCACTCTACGGCCCAGTCTAGCCTGAGGATTCCCTCGGCTCTCCAGGTGCTGGGATCCCTGACCTGTCATGCCGGTCCTGACAGTTATTGCTCATCCCCTGAATGAGATCGTGTCTCCTGTACTCCGCCCCTTCCTCTTTCAGGCATCGCTCCTTCAGCTGGGCTGCAGCACATCCCCAAGGCACTTCCTAAGAACGCGACTTCTTAAGAAGTTGGTGAGCATCCCAAGGAACGTGTTCACATGTGCCTCTACCTTATTCTCACCACTATTTGATAGAAAATTCTAGGCTAAACAAGCAGTTCCTCCAAACCTAGAAGCATTACCTCATTTTCCTCTAGGATCTGGATACACATGGCTTGGCTGGTGAGAAGTTGCCAGTCACAGGATTGTTCTGTAAGGAAAAAGGAGTCAAAAACTAAAAGAATAAATTTGGTAACTCCAAGAATGTCTAAAGGAAGTGAAGGTCCCAGTTAGCCTTTCAGTGGCTTCCTTTGGAATGTCAGTTCTGGCACTTGCCTGTAATTGGTCCAGCCTGGGCTATATTACAAGCTCTATCTCAAAAAACAAAAACCAGTGACTCCACCCCACCACCTCCTAAAAGCAGAGGTACGGGCATCCAAAGAAACCCTGTAACGTGAACCAAAGCCCCAAACAAGCCAACCTCATCATCTTTCTGTCTCTCTCCTCCCTAACAGAAGTCCTGATGTGTGCACCCCCATACACATTAGGGATGTTGGCCCCTCCTTAGCACTAGGAAGGGTGAAGTCTGATTAATCTTTTATTCTTTGTGTACGAACCCAAAAGACTTATATGTGGAAGAGTAGTCTGCAGCTGGGGATGTCCTTGACATGCAGTTGGACTGTCCTCCTGACCCTGCACTGACGGGTTGGTTCAGTCTCCTGTCCCTGCTCTGATGGGTTAGTTCAGTCTCCTGACCCTGCACTGACAGGTGAGTTCAGCCTCCTGACCCTGCACTGACGGGTGAGTTCAGTCTCCTGACCCTGCTCTGACGGGTGAGTTCAGCCTCCTGACCCTGCTCTGACACTTCAGTTTCCTGACCCTACACTGACGGGTTAGTTTAATCCCCTGACCCTGCACTGACGGGTGAGTTCAGCCTCCTGACCCTGCACTGATGGGTGAGTTCGTGGATGGAATCCAAACTTGAGCTTGTTACAGGTTTGAATCTGAAGACTCCCACTGGTTTGTGTTTGGAAATTGTTCTCCAGGTGGTGACGATGATTTGGGCGGCTGTGGAATATTTAGGACAGGAGGCCCAAATGGCGGACGTAGTCAGTAGGGGAAAGCCATTGAGGGTTTTAGCTCAGCCCCTAGCTCTGGCCCAGCTGGCTGTCTCCCGGTCTACCACCATGTGAGCAGTCTTGCCCTCCGCTCCTGCTGCCAGGTTTTCTGCCATGCCTTCCCTGACATGATGGAGTGAACCATGAGCCAAAATGCTTTCCTTCTTGAGTTGTTTTGTCCAGGATTCCCGTCAGAGCGACATGAAAGCGGCCAGTATGATGGCGTTATTGGGAGCTGGCACTGGAGTCAGACCTGATTGAAGGAAATAGGCCCCTAGGCGTCTCTCTTGGACATGTGCACCCTGTCTCCGGTGACTCATGGTCTCCTTCTGTTTTCTGACTACTGTGAGGTGAAACTCTGCCCTGAAACACCCTTTGCTCCATAACATCCACAACAGTTAGCCTCAGGCCCAAAGCAACGAGACCAAGAAACCACAGGCTAAAACAATGAGTCAAATAAATATTTTGTCTTTTACATTTTGAAGAGTTTGTTTTGTTTTGTTTTTCCCTTTGAACCAAGGTCTCATATAACCTAGGCTGGCCTCAGACTTGCAGTGTTGCAGAGGCTACCCTTGAACTCCTGAGCCTTCTGGCTCCACCTCCCAGATCGGGGACGGACTGCAAGTGTGCATCACTACACCCAGATGAAGGTGACTGCGTCTGGGATTTAGTCACAGCCGTGAGAAAAGCATCTGACACAGCAGCACATCCCCCATGACACAGTACCCAGCTCCAGCCCCTGAGACAGAGGAAGACACACTTCTTGCCAAGTTTCTCTTCACTTTGAATAGAATGAGAGAGTGATGTCTTCTGCCACCAGGCATGATTAAAGCCACATCCCGAAACTCAAGAGGAACTGGCCCCAGAGTGTATTGTGGGTGACACAGCAGGGAGATAAAGAGCATAGACACACCGGGACATTGCCTCCATTCCTATCTATCCGCCTCCTTCTGTGGGCTTCCTGGAAATGGAATTTGTAACCAAAGGCATCCTAGTACATTAAAAAAAAATAATATAAAAAAAGACCAGAAGTCAAATAAAGGGAAAAAATAGAAAAATCTGATGTTTTCTGAGAACTTTGTTGTAGGGACCACAGAGGTTTCCTAGTGAGAACTCATTCAGGGTCCAAGAATCTGAGCTTGCTTCACCCAGCAGGGCAGTTGGAAGTTTTTCTGTATCCCGCCTGGTCCCGCAGCCACTTATAAAATAATTACACAGAGGCTATGCTAATTACCAATTCTATGGCCTATTGGCTCAGGCTTCTTGCTAGCTAGCTCTTACAACTTAAATTAACCCATTTCTATTAATCTATATGCTGCCACATGTGGCGTTACCAGTCTGGTGACATCCTGTTGCTCCTTGGGCTGTGGCTGGTGTCTCTTTCTCTCTTCTCCTTTCTTCTCTCTGTATCTCTGCTTGGATTTCTTGCCTGCCTCTAAGCTGCCTTGCCATAGGCCAATGCAGCTTTATTTATCAACCAATCAGAGCAACACATATTCACAGCATACAGAAAGACATCCACAGCAGGGCTGCATAAGGGGATGATTTGACCACGGGCATGGTTACCAGGTGTTCGGAAGGGTCTGCACTTGGCTGTGCAGTATGCTTTGATCTAGCAAGGGGGAAGTCTTTTGCCCCGCCCCTTGGCATTGTTATAAAAAGCCCTTTTGAAGAGGCAGAAGGGGCCATCAGGTTTTGATCCAGGTCCTTCCGAAGCTATCCTGTGTTTCTTTCTCCTCTTCGCTATCTTTCCATCTAAAAGTTTCTTATCCCTCTCTCCTCCTTATAGGAACCCTTTTAAAAGGAGGGAGCTGGCCTCCCACAGTTTGTAAAGTTGCTCATTCCATAGTAAAAGCAGATGCTATGGGCCGGGAACAGTGCAGCAGGTAAGGTGCTTCACATACAAGCGTTGGATTCGGGGTCATGCAATAATGGGGGACAGACCACCAAAGTCTATTAAACCAGAAGCAAACCTATTTCAGAAAAAAAACAAAGGAAAAAAATCACCACGGGGCACAAAAGCTTATCAGCTAGCTGAGACCACAGCCAGTGTTCAGGATTCTGAGGCTGTGTGTGGCAATGGAGGCCGGTTCTTGCTGCCATTTTATAGTAAGAGAGAAAGCATCAGACATGGGGTGCATGCTAGAAATCATGTAGAAACATCTATTAAAAGTTAACTTTGAAGGCCGGGCGGTGGTGGCGCATGCCTTTAATCCCAGCACTCGGGAGGCAGAGGCAGGCGGATCTCTGTGAGTTCGAGGCCAGCCTGGTCTCCAAAGCGAGTTCCAGGAAAGGTGCAAAGCTACACAGAGAAACCCTGTCTCGAAAAAAACCAAAAAAAAAAAAAAAAGTTAACTTTGAGCCAGGCAGCGGTGGTGCATGCCTTTAATCCCAGCACTTGGAAGGCAGAGCCAGGAAGATCTCTGTGAGTTCGAGGCCAGCCTGCTCTACAGAGCAAGCTCCAGGACAGGCACCAAAACTACACAGAGAAACCCTGTCTCAAAAAACCACACACACACACAAAGTTAACTTTGGTCCAGGCAGTAGTTGGCTATAAGGGGCAAAGGGGTTAAAAATTAACCTGGCTGTTGACAGAGGAGCTGGCTATAAGCAGAGAGCCATTGGAAGAAGTTAACCCTCAGAGCTGACGAATGTCAGCTTTTTTTTTTTTTTTTTTAAGGTTTACAATTTTATATTTCTATATTCCTGGACCCTTTACAGGCATGAGGATGCGAGTTTTATCTCTAGAACTTACACAAAAAAGCTGGTCATGGTGCATACTTGTAATCACAGCAGTGGGGAGGCGGAAACAGGAGGCGCTCTCTGGCCAGCCTAGCCCACTCAGTGAGTTCCAAGCCAGCGAGGGACTCCACCTCAACAAACAAGGTGGCCATGCACCCATGGATGGCCCCACACCCACAAGTACATGGGCAACAGAAATTGGAGTCAGTGGGTTTTTTAAAATGAGGACACGAAGTTGGGAGAGGATGAGTGTGGATCTTGGAGAAGCAGGTGGTGGGGAAGGATGAGGTTAAATGTAGTCAAAATACATTGTGGGAAGCTGTAGAGATGACTCCGTGGTTAAGAGTACTTACTGCTCTTCCAGAGGATCTGGGTTCAATTCTCAGCTCTTATATGATGGCTAATAACCATCCATTTGTAGCTCTATTTTCAGGGACTACACTACCCTCTTCTGGCCACCATGGGCACTGCATGCACATGGTAGACATACATGCAGGCAAACACTCATACACATAAAATAAAAATTAATATTTTAAAACATACTTTGTGTACATGTATAAAATTTTAAAAGAATCAATAAAAATATTATATATTTTTAAAAGCAAGGTGAGTGGCCTCTGGAATAATACTCAAGGTTGGCTTCAGTAGTTACTTTTCTACTGCTGGAACAAAACCCCATGACCAAGGCAACTTATCAAAGAAAGCATTTAATTGGGCGTATCATTTCAGAGGGTTAGAGTCCATGGTGGCAGAATGAAAGCCTGGAGTCAGGGATCAGAGCTTGATCCTCAGGCAAGAGGCAGAGACAGAACTGGAAATGACCCAAGTCTTTCGAAACCTCCAAGCCTGACCCATGTGACACACCTCCTCCAACAAGGCCACACCCTGTCCTTCCTAAGCAGTTCCACGTATTCAAATATATCAGCCCCGTGAGGGCCATTCTCATTCAAATCACCGCATTCCACTCTCTGGCTCCCATAGGCTTGTGGCCACATCATAATGCGAAGTGCATTCAACTTCAAAAGTCCCCATGGGTCTTTTAGTCTCAACAGTGTTTAAAAGTCCAAAGTCCAAGGTCTCTTCTGAGACTCAAAGCAATCTGCTAACTGTAAGTCTCTGTGAAATAAAAAAGCACATTACATACTTCCAATACACAGTGGTACAGAGTATACACCATCACCACAAAAGGAGGCGTGGACCCTTAGTGAGGAACTACTGAACCCCAGCAAGACGGAAACTGAGCAGGGCGAACTCCAGACCCTATAATTCTGTGTTTGAAGTCAAGGGGCTTAGATGGCTCAGCTTCACTCTCTAAAACATGCTTCTCTCTCCCTGTGAACTGGTTCCACTCCCTGGGTACAGCTCTCCTTGACAGACAGCCCATGGCTCTGGCTTTTCTAACACCTTGTGGTTGCCAATGCAATCCAGGCTTCACTTTCACAGCTTCACACAATGGCTTCTCAGGGACTCCCCTGCCACATGCCTGGCCTCAGCACCTCTCCTTAACTGTAGAGGATGATCCTACAGCCCCTTACTCATGTATGATCCTACAGCCCCTTACTCATGTATGATCCTACAGCCCCTTACTCATGTATTCTCCATGACTCTAAAGTTAGAACCACATAAACAACACTGCTATGTTCGGCTGCCCACTTGGGGTGGTGTCTGACCCCTTACATCACATTCTCATCACTTTTCATTATGGCTACGTTTTAAGAGCAGAAAATTTCTTAGGCCTTTTTCTTTTACAACTTGGAAACTCAGCTGGTGCCTGGGGATACCCTTCCTTTTTTTTTTAATTCTTTTTTGTTGCTGTTTTTTCAGAGACAGGGTTTCTCTGTGTATCTCTGGCTGTCCTGGATCTTGCTCTGTAGACCAGGCTGGCCTCAAACTCACAGAGATCCACCTGCCTCTGCCTCCCTGAGTGCTGGGATTAAGGTGTGTGCCATTCCCCCACCCCACCCTTCCCTTTATTCCCTTCAGAGCAAGCCTCTCCCCAGTCTCCGTATCACTTTCAGCACAAGCCTTGGCCTCAGTGTTGAATTCTCCGGTGCTCTTATCAAACTACACATTTTTATTCCTTTTTGCCCCACTCGCTCTTTTTCCTTGTAGACATCCCTAAAAGTGATCACTAATACCCATGTGACAGAGTCAGGATTAGGCTGTTTTGAAATCTCCACCAAAGAAATTAGTCCATTATTTTTCAATTACCTGCAGGCAAATTCCTAGGACAAGGGCAGAAGGCAGCCACATTCTTTGCCAAAATATCACAAGAATGGTCTCTAGCCCAGTTGCTAATATTGTCCCTTTCTCAAACCTCTTGAGCTGGGCCTCCACAGCCCACATGGCTCTCAGCACTGCTGTCTTCCACACTTCTACTAAGACATTCAACTGCTTTTCTACCCAAAGTTTTCCACATTCAAAACAACAACAACAACAATGAAACATGAAAACACGTGATCAGACTGTCACGGTAGCCCACTCCTGGTACCTATTTCTGTATTAGTTACTTTTCTATTGCTGTGGCAAAACACCATGACCAAGGCAACTTATAAAAGAAAGCCTTTAATTGGGCATTTGGCTTTGAAGATTTAGAACCCATGACGGCAGAGCAAAGGCATGACAGCAGAAATAGCTGAGAGCTTACATCTTGATCTTCAAGCAGAAGGTATGGGGTGAGTTGGGGGGGCAGAAGGTATGGGGTTAATGGGGGGCAGCCCCGAAAACAGTGGAAACTTCAAAGGCTATCCCCAGTAACACATCTCCTCCAACAAGGCCACACCTCCAAATCCTTCCCAAACAGTTCTACCAACTGCAGACAAAGTACTCAAATATATGAGCCTATGAGGGCCATTCTCATCCAAACCACAACCTCTGTCCCCACCTAGGCACACACATGCACATAAGAGTGTATGTACACACACACACACACACACACACACACACACACAAAGTAAATAAAATTTAAAAAAAGAAAGAAAGAATACTAGATTGAACTGTTAGAAATTAAAAACATGGCTGGGTGGTAGTGGTGGTGCACGCCTTTAATCCCAGCACTTGGGAGGCAGAAGCAGGTGGATCTCTAAGTTGGAGGCCAGCCTGGTCTACAAGTCAAGTTCCAGGACAGGCTCCAAAGCTACACAGAGAAACCCTGTCTCGAAAAACCAAAAGAGAGAGAGAGGGAGAGAGAGAGAGAGAGAGAGAGAGAGAGA
>CABHPR010158042.1:51364-76779 GCA_902168415.1 Peromyscus melanophrys | reverse complement strand
TCTCTCTCTCTCTCTCTCTCTCTCTCTCTCTCTCTCTCTCTCTCTCTCTTTCTCTCTCTCTCTCTCTCTCTCTTTCTCCCTCCTGCTTGTGGATTAGATGTGAACTGTTAGCTACTGCTCCAGTGCTATGCCTGGTCATAGACTCTACTACCCTCTGGAATTATGAACCCCCAAATAAATGCTTTCTTTTATAAATTGCCTTGATCAATATTGTCTCTTCTCAGCAATGAGAAAGTAACTAAGACAGACATGTTACAAAGTGAAAGAATGTTTAGTTTCTGAGGAAAAAGTGATAGGGTCTACTACATTAGTATTTAGAAATGGCCACATGGTGCTAACAAAGAGTAAGAGACCTGGGTTTATGTTGACTCTGACA
Organism: Peromyscus melanophrys; assembly: GCA_902168415.1. Lineage (NCBI taxonomy): Eukaryota > Metazoa > Chordata > Mammalia > Rodentia > Cricetidae > Peromyscus > Peromyscus melanophrys. The sequence continues at coordinate 76,403 of CABHPR010158042.1, read as the reverse complement.
CCATTTCTTCTTCCAAACACCAATCAAGGCATAGAGCAGCTGCAACTGGAGTAAGGAGTAAAGTGCAAACTGGGGAGGTACTGCTCTGTTTAAAAGGAGAAAAGTTCACTTCATTCTTCGAGGGAAGAGTGAAAAGCAAGCAAGCAATGTGAGCAGGAGTGTTGGGAACCTGAGAGACGCTGTCTGTGATCCTGGGAAGTCACATGGAGGGGCCACAGGGAGTCTTGGGTAAAGTACCTAAGAATGTCAATCTTAGAGATGCTATTCAGTTTGAGGTCATTTGTGTTATCGACAAGTAAACCTCTTTTCTATCCATGGCTATTTCTAGAAAACTCTACAGTTTATGAAACACCCTGTAAAATTAAGTTTCATTTTCTTGTTTTCATTTTGAAGTTGGAAGGGCCAAGTTCCACATTTTGAATTCTTTGACAAAAGAAATAAGACACGGAATTAAGAGCTAGAAGGCAGGGGTGAGCAAGAGAATGGAAGGGAGTTTTCAGCCACCCTGAAGAGTGTGTCATATTTGTTGGTCATTGACCTGAGAGGATAGAGCCCTCCTCAATGACCTTCACAGGTAAGGGTTCCATAGCTTATACCTGGGCTGTTTATGTGACTTTGGCTAGTATTTATTAAATTCCTGCTATTTGTGAGCAAATTTGCTGGATGGAGAGAGAGAGAGAGAGAGAGAGAGAGAGAGAGAGAGAGAGAGAGAGAAGATACACACAGCATGCAAACACATGAGCAGAATCCCTATTCTCTGGAAACTTGGTAATTACCAGGGACATTTGTAGCCAGGGTACCAATATTCTTAATGGTCATCCTTGGTTTATTCCAGTGGTACCACCATCATTACCAATTTCTCCCACTTTCATGCCCCAAAAAGTGCCAGTTTGGAGATAAATTATCTGATAATCATTCCAAAGAGCTGTGGAGATTTAATGACAAAATTTCCATGGAAAACTTTCTGTGAATCACAAAGTTTTATCTGAATGAAAGGGATTACAGTATTTGAGTTCTTTTATTGCATTCCCTGGTGGAGATGGACAGGAGTGCCTGAAATTGCTGTCTACCTTAGGCCCTGTTATTGCTCTGAGATTTTCTCAATTTTGCATGAGAATAAGCTTGCCATAAGTGAATTTTTATTTGAAAGTAGATTAGTGTATGCTTCATCATTTTCTAGGTTCCTTCCTTCATGCTACATTCAGGACCCCATCTGTATACTTGATGTTTTCTTCATTTTACCTTAAATGAATACTTTGAAATTTATGGAGTCTTTCATATTTAACATGTTATTATTCTGATGGGTTTTGAACATGGAAGGTCAAAACCTCCTCGGAATTTTTAAAACCTGCTTTCGAATGTAAACGACTATGTGGTAAATGTGAATCATGAGGGAAGGCAGGGAGACAGCCTCAGAGAGCATCCAGAGCAGCCTCCTCAGATGTCCTTTACATCAACCCACACAAGAAAGGTGCCACCAGGCCAGCAAATACACATTACCTTCCTCCTATGTGGTAGAAATTGTGTACACATGTACACAACGTGTGCAGACAGACGTGACCCCTCATTTCTAGTCTGTCATCATCATGGTCTTTATCTTCAGCCAGATCACCATGTATTAAAGGGATCTCTCCTGGTACTTCATTAAGGGCTTTACCCTCATTGTCAGTTAAGATGGTCACCATGACAACAAAAGGATTACCATTATTATCTCAGATCCATAGAGGAGGAGACTGGGGCTTGGTGAGGTAAAAAAGTGTTCTAGTCAAGGAAAAGTGATGTTTGAATGTGTCTACAAGTCTTGCTGTTATAAGGTGTCACGCCCTCCCTGTCATAAGTGCCCTATGGAGGGGATGGTACTGGGGCTTGAGGTGGGAGGAGGATGTGAAGAACACTTGGGATACTTTGACCTTTATAGGATCATTTTTTCCCCTAAGTAATAAGCTTTGGTCTTTGGGGAAAAGATGGTAAGTATACAATTTTCTTTAAAATATTAGCAATGATCAAGTATAGACTATTAGAACTGAAGACTGTAATACTGATAATAATAAATACACATAATAAGTAATTAGTGGCATAATTAGGTATATCTGCTGTGAGTTTTGTGAATATGTTTGTATGAATGCTTGAGCCCCAGTTAGTATTCATTTGACCCGGTTCTTGGTTTTGTCTGCTGAATGAAACACACTTTGGAGTACACCATGCATTGGCACTGAATGAAGAATATAACCATAGTGCATTTATTTGAGGCTATAGATTTTTAGATATTGCATTTGATGAGGTTTGGTACATTTTGACCCTTAGTACTTCTTTTAACACAATAGTGGAGATTTGCAGTCTTTAAAAATCATTTTGGACTCCCTTTCTTCTCCTCTTTCTGTCTATAGAATCTCCATTTCATGGGTTACTCAGACTTGGGGGTTGGTTCGAGGGCTCAACAGGCACTTGCTGCCAAGCCTGTCGACCTGAGCTCAAACTCTGGGACCTACACGGTAGGAGAGAACTGACTTCTGAAAATTGTCTTCAGACCTTCACATGTGTCTCCCACCCCTCCCTCAAATAAATGTAATAACTCTGGCTATGGATAAGCTGCCCCATGTCCCAGGTCCAGAATTTATTTGACTCCTTTGTCACCCTTGTGACAGTGATAAATTCAGAGATGGACACTTACAAAATCAAGCAAGTGCTCATTCTTCTTAGAATGACTCTGCTGTAATTACAAGGAAAGATGGATCTTTCTGACTGGCATTTTTTTGAGCTGGTTGGGTGCTAGCCTGTCACTGATGGGGTTACCTTGGCGACCCAGGGATAGGAGAAAGGCTCAGGGCTGGAGGGCAGACCTTGATGACATCAGTTGAGCCTTAGATTTCCTTTTGTCTGAACTGTGCTTACCCCTAGAGTGTCTAGCCAGGCAAATCTACAAATCTACCAATTTATTTCTGCTTTAGCTGGTTTAAATTATGTTTCTGTCACTTAGATAATTTCTAATTGTATAAATAGTTCACTGAGTACAGTTAAAGCAAGTTTCAGCTTATACTTTTGATAAGTGGTGATTCTTTGCTCTCTTATTAAAATGGTTTATTTGGCACCTGAAGCTTCGCAAGGCAGCTGGACCTGCTGTATTTGCAGTTTCTCCCTGTGTGAGTTGTGGGGAGAGAAGAGTGGGTGAGGGGAGGGAGGACACACAGCCTGTGGCTCAGGCCATCATTCTCAGTGCGAAGGGAAATGTGATGTCACTTATTGTCAGAAGTACCCATGTTACCCTTTGAAGCCACCCTGGGTTTCCAGGCTCTCCAGGGCATCATTCCTTTGTCCCCTTTTTTCTCTTCAATTGAAAATGCTTTATAGGAAAGACATCTGTCTAAGGTGTGGGCAAGTTCACCTTTACCACTTTCCAGTGCAATGCTTAAGTGAGTATCAGAAGACTGAAACTCACTACTGTATATTCAAACACAAGAAAATTAAACAGCTCAAAAACAAGGGAAGCAAAGATATTTTCCCCATGGCCACCTGGTTCCCCATCTGCTTTTCCTTTTTACCCAGTGGACTTAGGGAGCAGTGGTTTGCTTCCTGGCTGTCTTCCAATCTAACTCCTGGTTTTCTCAGAAATGTCTTAGAATAAAAGTTGGACTTTACAAATAACCCCTGTGCATTACATAATTGAAAATTAAACGTAATTGTGAAAATTAAGTGATAAGCCTATTACCTGCCTTGGCTACACACATAGGAGGAATATAATAAACTTAAGAATCTAAAATGGATGTAATTATGTATATATGCTTGATCATCAAAGAAGTCAGCCAAAGAGATGCCCGATTCCCTTTCCAAATCAAGTAGGTCAGTATCGGGGGGCGGGGGGGGGGGCATTTAGAAGTCTCTGCAAAATAGAGTTGACACACTATAATCATTTAATGGCACAAATTCCCGTTAGCATAACTGCTGCATAAATAATGTTCATTATAGTGATTAGAAATGTTAATTTCTTAGAGCAATCAAAATTTTCTTTCATCTCCTATAGCAGCAGTTTTTAAGCTGCAGGTTTATGACCCATGAAATCAATTTAGTAGAGTACAATCAGCATCCAGGAAATAGATTAAAAGAGAAAATATTCAATTTCCTTGCCTATTGTCCATGTAAACACCATCCCAGATACCTTAATTTCAATTTTTCAAAGTGCAATATGTATAACTACTTGATTATGATGTAAACTGTATTTCATTTTGTAAAATAGCGTGCTAAAAAAAGTTGGAAGACAAGTATTCTACAGTATGACAAATGAATTCTAGGGCTAACCTGAAGATGATGCGTAATTTCTAGTTTCACAAATTGTTAAAAACAGGTTTTTTTTTTTAAACTGATACTTAGATCCCCCTTCCCATTTGCTATGAAATTTGTTCATGGCATTTGTTGTTGTCAATGGAATGGGGAATATCTTGGTGTATGTATGAGCTCTCAGATTTGGACTGAACCATTTGCTAGCCAGCTCCTCTTGGGCACACTCTGACTGGCTCCATACCTCAGCTTCCTTACTTATAAGTGATTAACTGGTAGGCTCACTACTGTGCAGAATCAATGAATGAATGTACCAAAAGCTCTTTAGAGTGCTGGGCACATAGTGAGTCTTCAACAAACATTGCTTACTAATATTATTATTTTCCTCACTTTCTTTATATGAGAATAGAAAATACCAGAGTTTCTTGCACCAAAGTTTTATCTTTGCCTCTGATAAAGGTAGCATAAAGCCCAGAGTGTATCTTGTGGCTCAGCCTAAGCATGGCCCTCCATGCGGTTAATTCTCTTTCCCATTCCCAGCATTTATATTTGTAGTTGAAATGAAACATCTTACAGAAATGTTCAACCTGGGGTACAGCACACACTATGAGGGGTTGTGAATCTCCTGAAATATGATCAGGTGTCTGGTGACTGCATATAGACACTCAGCGAATGGGCAGGGAAGTCTGGCTATCACATTTGTCTAAGGGTCTCATGTTATATAGTGAGAAGTCAGGTATGGTGGACCTAAGTCCAGGCCTAATAATTAGTTTTCATTATTCAGCAGGTTACTTCACCTTTGTAGCTTTTATTACTCCACTGGCAAAGGGAGATTAAATTAATTCCTGCATCACATAGTTGTCTCTATGATTGTTTACCGTAGTTGTAAAGAGCTTGGCACAGTCACTGCCACATACTAAGTCCTCAAGAGAATAGCAATAGTGAAAGAGGGGTAATATACTAGAGACAGAGAATGAAGTAACTTCCCCTTAACTATGAATTACGTAACACCGATTCTATCACTGGATCGCTGAGTAATCCATTCACTTCTTTATCCAACAAAAACTGAATGCTGCATGAATTGGGAATTAAGTACAGTGCCTAGAAGGTGAATGATTAAGACAGTTTTTCTGCTCTCATTGAGTTTATAATCTATGGAGGTCATGGGTAGACAATGACTAGCCAGATGATAAGTGCTGCTGCAGATGCGTTATAGAGCTAAGTGAGAACTCAGATGTTTGCAACTGAGAACCACATTCAGAAACATTTATGGTTTATTTGAGAACTGAACAGTCCTAACTTTCTTCTGTTAATATTAATTTATTAAAAGTTTTGTCAAGTTTAATTTGCTTATTAAGGTGTACTAAAGAGGAGATTTAATCTATAGAAACTGGAGGAAACTGGCCTTTACTTGGATATGGCTCCAAGGATGAGGGCAGGTGAGACATCTTTGAAGGACTGGGGCTAGAGAGTAGGACAAATATCCATCTTATAAATTAAAATCCAATAACCCAAGTATTACTGTGCATGTTAAGCAGGGACCTTAGAGTTCCGTCTGATGCTCAGTTATAACAAGGAGTATAGACTAAGTTTTTATTTCTTTCTGCTTTCCTCTTAATGATGTTTGACTTTTAATTTTAATATATACACACATTTAATTTTAATATGCACATCTACACCCACATCCATGTAGATGGCTTTGAAAATAAAGTAATAATAATTACTAAATAAATTCAGATAACTTAGTATTCTACATATTACATTAACATTTTTCATTAAAATTTTTATGATTCAATGTACCTGAGTTATATTGTATTCACAACTTACAAAATTGAGTCATATTCAACATGTCTGCATTAGAAGACTTCAATAGTAGTAACAGGGTCTTACACGATGGGTCATTGGGCTGTCAGTAATTAGATGTGACACAAAATCATTTGGGGTTATGTCCATTAATAGGAGACATAAGGTGTCTATGTTAATCCATTTAAATTACTTTTTGTATTATGTGGATAGAGGAACTCTTACCTTTGAGTAATGCTGTCAGGATAGCTAAATCAATGTCTTGGTGGCCTTCTGATCCCATTCGAAATACCGTGATCTGCAATTTCAGACAAGGAGACGATTAACAACACATTTTTCCTCCAGAGAGAACTCAAATCAATGAAACCACTTCTGAGCAGTGACTATTTCACTATCTCCAAAGTAGGATCTTAACCATAGGGCAAGCATACATAATGACGATTAGAGGAGTGGGCTCTGCCATTCATTAAGAGAGATGTGTCAATAGTCCAAGTGAGGACTATCTTACATCACTGTATGGATAGTGGTTATCAAGCAAGACTTTCAGGATTCACAAAATATGTAAATTGTAACACAACCATGAGGGAGGAACTGTGCTTAAAGATAGCTGGCCACTATGTTCTGTAGAAAATGGTCCACTGCCTGTGCACATATGTGCACTATAACCAGTTCTACACTTACTCCTTAGCAATCATCTGTGTTGGTTGGCTTTTGTCAACTTGACACAAGGTAGACATATCTGGGAAGAAAGATTCTTCACTGAGAATGTGCCTCCATAAGTTTGTCCTGTAGATGAGTCTGTAGGGTATTTTCTTGACTAATGATTGATGTGGAAGGACCCAAGCCACTGTGCACAGTACATTCCTGGGCAGGTAGTCCTGGGGTATACAATAAAGTAGGCTTCTGGAGTTAGAGAGATGGGTCAGTGGTTAAAAGCTCTGGTTGCTTTTCTAGAGGATCAGTTTCAATTCTCAGCACCCACATGAGCTCACAACTGTTTGTATCTCCAGTTCCAAGGACCTGACAACCTCTTCTGGACTCTGTAGGCACCAAGCATGCATGTGGTACACAGAAATACATGTATGCAAAACACTCAAGTATACAAAATAAAATAATAATAAATAAAAAAGAAAAAGAAACTAGGCTGAGGAGCAAGCCAGGAGGAGCAAGCCAAGATTCTTCTTTGGTCTTTGCTTCAGTTCCTGCCTCCACATTCCTGTCTTGAGTTCCTGCCCTTACTTTACTCACTGATGGAGTGTGATCTGGGGTTTGCAACCTGAAATAAACCCTTTCCTCACCAAGTTGCTTTTGGTCATGGTATTTTATCAACAATAAAAACCTTAACTAAGACCCCTTCCAAGGGTTTTGACATTGGGATGCATATCACTGTTCAGCCTTCTCAATGACTTTGAATATCGTTTAGAATAATCTAACACTATATCCAGATGGTAAGAAACTGGCAGAAGGCAGTAAAGTAACATCTTTTCCTTGGTAATATAGGAGAGAAACACAGTCTCTGGGGAAGAATAACAGGAAGGAGATAGAGGAAACATCAGCGAGGAACTAATTCTTCCCTGAGACTTGACTGTTGACAAGAGGAAGAGCTGGGAGACTCATTCTAAAGGAGATGTTTTTACTAGCAATTGTTACTGCTATCATGAACTAGCGATTGGGAATAATATCTACTTTCATGACACTGAAGAACTCCCCTCATAACCTTAAACTTTACTGACATTAAAAGAAACTCCCAAGAAATGTTATTTGCATGCATTCACCAAAGGCCCAGGTTTATGTTTCTAGGAGGGATCTTTGATGGGCACACAGGAAACACTGGTGTCCATATTGATGTGCAGCACAGGATTTGTTTCTATTGTGTGCCCTGAGAAGTGAGTCTCCTCAGATGACTTTCTTTTTCACTTTGTAGAATGCTGACTACAGAGAGAAAGTTTCCAGGATTAAAAGGCACATGGCATGGGCAGTGTTTGAGAGGTAGAATTCAACTGGAAGAGGAAGAAAGGGCAGAAGGATACATGTCCCAGGAAAGAGTAGAACTCATTAGTGAATAACTCAGGAAAGGGTACCTCATCAATACTCCAACTGGTTGTTGGAGATGACAGTGATTTGTGGTTAAATATCATTGATTTCTAGCAAGGATAAACTAAAGGATGGTTTTGGAGCAAAAATTTGCGTGAAAAACTTAGTGAAGGATTTTTGTAACAGAGCAAGGCTTAATCTATTTTAAGGAATCTTCTTGCAGTCTTCATAAAGAGTTAGCGAAGATTATAATGGGAAAGTATAAACTTTGCTGAAGGACAGGAAGATTGCAAAATGATGCACACCCTTAGCTAAGTGATTGGAAAGTACAATTAAAAAGAGATCCACAGCCAAACACCAGGACGAGCTCCAGGAGTCCAGTCGAAGAGGGAGAAGAGGGAGAAGAGGGATTCTATGAGCAAGGGGCATCAAGATCATGAAGGGAAACCTACAGAGATGACCAAACCAAACTAGTGGGAACTCATGAAATTTAGATCAACAGCTGTGGAGCCTGCATGGGATGACTACACCCTCTACATAGTGAGACAGATGTGTATCATGATCTGCTTAAGGGGGACCTGGCAGTAGATTCAGAATCTATCCCTGGTGCATGAGCAGGCCTTTTGGAGCCCACTTCTATGATGGGACACCTCGCACAACCTTGAGGCAGGGGGAAGGGGCTTGGACCTGCCTCTACTAAATGTACCTCCCCATGGGAAGCCTTACCTTCTTGTAGGAGGGAATGGGGTGGGGGTTGGGATGGGGAGGCTAGAGGGGCAGGAAGATGGAAGAGGGGGATCTTTGGTATGTAAAACAAATAAATTTTTTTTCTTAATTAAAAAATAAATGCCTTTAGCAAATTATAAAAAAAAATAGGCCACTGTTCACTAACTGAATTTACAGTTGGTTATAATTTCAGTAAAAACCCCAAAAGTGGTTTTGTGGCTTTGAGAAAGTGATTTTAGAATTCAAATCTTCATAATCAGGTATAATTGCCATAGAATGGTTTACCAAATCACAGAATTTAAAAGCAGTATGATTTTGGCATTGGGAGCAGTGAGTAAATTATGCAATAGAATACAACCTGGGGACATTCCTACACACGTGTGAGCTAGAATACAACCTGGGACATTCCTACACACGTGTGAGCTAGAATACAACCCGGGACATTCCTACACACATGCGAGCTAGAATACAACCCGGGACATTCCTACACACATGTGAGAATTTGTAGCTGACAAAAGGGTCATTGGAAGTCAGTGGGGAGGAACCTTCTGTTCTCCTTTCTTTCCCCCCTTTTCTTCCCATCCCCTTTTTTGCTCTCCTCTCTTTTCTTTAGTAAAAGGGTCATGCTATGCTGCTGGTTTCAAAGTCACAATCTGTGGCCTCAGCTCCCTTGATACCTAGGACTGTGGGTTTGAATCTCTGCCCTGAACAATAAGTGATGCTGGGACACTGCGTATTTCCATTTAAAAATCTGAATCTCTTTTCTACCTCACAAATCACACTTACAAAATTACAGATGGATTCAATATGTAAAAATGTATAAAAATTTATATAAAATACAGGAGAATATCATAATAGGTAAAGATTTTTCTCATATAATTAAATTCTTAGATTTATTCCCAAAATCAATATAAAAGTACAGATCATATACATTCACATATTATTTTTGTGTTACATGTACTTTCAAAAGTTTTTAAAAATATATGCCACATTTTAAAATTTTATTTTTGAGATTATATTTTAATCATAACATTTCTCCTTTCCATTTCTTCCCTCCAAACCCTCCCAGATACTCTTCCTTGCTCTCCCTAAAATTCCTGGTTTATTTTCAACTAATTGTTATTGCATTTATGTAAATGTATATGCATATATATCCCTAAATCTTGTCTCCTAGCAGTATCAGAAGTTACACCCATCAAATCTCACCAACATGACTGTCCAAACATGTTCTAAAAACAGTTATTTTAGCGCTATTGATCCTAGCTGTTACATGCTTTGATTAGGTAATCTTCTATGACTTTTTTTATGCCTGGAGTCTACTGAAATATGTCCTCCTTATGGAGCACGGCATTTCAGTTATGCTTATTTTATCTGAATGTGCCATATAATAACCCTCCTTCCATGTCCCATCCATGGTTTTATTGGTCGACTTCCCTAAATCCTTATGTTGAAACCTAAGGCCAGTGTGATGGCTATAGGATGCAGGGTTTTAGGTCTTGATTAATGAGTGCTATAAATTAGTATCATTATAAGAGAGCCCATAGAGAACTACCTCATTTCTATACTATGTGAAGACACAGTCAGAAGGTGCCACTTAGGAACCAGAAAGTGGCCTCTACATCTGTGGCACCTTGACTGGACTTCTTATCATCAGAACTGTGGGAAGTAAATTTCCACTATGTATAAGACACCTATGTTACAGTATTTTGTTATAGCAGCCTGGGTGGACTATGACAACCCTTTTCCCAGTTAGAGAAAGTCCTGTTTTTTCTTGGGGGAGGGGCATTTTCTATGTGTCGGGAATAGTGATATGTATCTTCAAATACACTATCTGCAATTCCTCATTTTATATAAAAAATAAATGTGTCCATCTACGTAAAGATGAACATACAAAATACACAATCAACAAATCATTCCTATGAATATTTAGATTAGATGGAAAAATTAATAAGGCTTAATTATCCATGCCTAGAACTCCTAAATAGCTATTCAAAGCTGATCATAGAGCCACTTAATAAATCAGATGATAGCCTTGCACAAAACAAATGATAAAAGCACATTTCAGTATTGGTGGAGGACAGCTGACTGTGGATTTGGCACTAGGAATGTGTGACTGTCACAAAGCTTCATGTGAACAGGGGACAGACACCCGGCATATGGACTTTGGTTCTGTCACTGTAGCTTTGTGTGACTTTGGGCACACTGTGCGCATTCTGGGATAGGGGAAGCATTCCAAAGAGTGCTTAACAAATAATGGAGATATTTAATTTCCATGAAGAGAAAGCTATGTTAGACACACACAAGGTTATCTGAATCTCCATGGTAAGTTACTGTTGCATGCTGCTGTACACAGCAATCTCCTCTGTCTGTAAGGTGGGATAATAATAATACTTGCCTATTTTCACTTACCTAGGAAATAAACTATGTGGGATACAGCCAGCTGACCATGGACTGAAATAATGAGGTAAAGTAAATATCTCCTTTAATTTTTTCCCCTCAGGTATTTATCACAGAGATAAAAGACTAAGACACCTTCATAGGTACTTGAAATAAAAAATAAGAAAATGACAAAACAAAACCCATCTATGTGGTATATCTGAATTATGGTCACAGCTGGATCTCTGGGAGGGGCTTCCAGGAAGAAGTGTGTGCTGATTTAGGTTTTCATACAGGATCTCCTTCTGCATAGCCATCTGGATATTGAACCTAGCATTATTGAAGACCTCATAGATTCCAGGTGGGAGATGAGAAGCGGCTGTATCATGTTCTGAACTCAAGAAGGGATGCTGGAACAGGAGAAAATCTGCATCCTGCTGGAGAAGGAACCTGAGGGCTGAAGTGGTAATTTGGCTAATTGTTTAAGTTAACTCCAGGGCTGGATGACCTGAAAGACATCATGCATTAAACATTTAAATGATGGCAAGATAAGGAATTCAGGGTAGCATTTGAGCTCGTTATTTAAAACAATAAAAAAATGCAGTATCAAATGGTATTCTTTGCACATCTGACCTGCTCATCTTTCCAATGCCTAAACCTCACTGCATAATTAGAGATCACATTTCAGATGGAAACCCTCCCGATGCACTAAACTGGCATGTTAAATTTACCCTGAAATGTACACTTATCAGGTTTTCAAAGCAACAGATGTGGATTGGGGGAGGGGAACAGATGAGTGAGGAGTTTCTAAGGGGATTATGGGAGAGGCTGGTAGAAGTGCATGGTGTTGTTATCAAGGAGCTTGAGATGGCATTGTCATGCAAGGGCTTTGTGGACTTTTTTTTTTTTAATTGAAGTGTGGGCATGGTGGCTTCCTTGTCCATGTGGCATCCTGGAATGCTGGTGTTGAAGAACACAGGGACCTGGGACTTCAGTAAGGGAGCCTTCAGAAGACACCAAAAGACCTCCAAGGAGAGCTGGGGACTCCAAAGACATGTTTTATATTATAATTTCCTTTGACTGACCTGAGATGTTAGATCGTTATCACTGTTCTAAAACTATTAAAATTTGAAATGAAAATGTTGTGAAAATTAATTGCATAGTGCCATCTTCTACCACTTCCAGTGCTGACAGTTTTAGATGCTATTCTATACTCTGCTTCTCCACTTGGCAGCTGAAGAACAGTGCTCTCAGCTGCAGAGGTAGGCGTCATGACTTGTCATCGACCTAATGTTTCATTATATGTGTGGACTGTAGTGAATTTAGCCGCTATCCCAGGGCAGATTTCCATCGTCTGCCATTGCAAACATTGTTCCAGTGAGTATCCTCATGCACATGGGGATGAGGGGTGTGCATCTGTAGGATAAAGCTTGCAAAGCAAAATTTCTTGGCCCAGCTGCTCCGAGGGAAAGTCCCTTCACTTGCTGCTCTGATTTTGTGTATAGTGTCTTCACTCTTTCCTTTGCGTATTTTGATTCTCATGATATCTGAAAAGAACATCTAACTTTACAGTATGTACTTTTCTCCTGTAATGATTTTGAAACTCTAGTTTCTTTTCTTTTTCTTTTCTTTGTCTGTGTAACATTCCTGGCTGTCCTGGAACTCACTCTGTAGACCAGGCTCGCCTCGAACTCGCAGAGATCCACCTGACTCTGCCTCCCGAGTGCTGGGATTAAAGGCGTGCGCCACCACCGCCCAGCCTAGTTTCTTGTTTTTAATTCAGAAGTTACTGAAAAAAATTCTTGTTCCTTCTCGTAGTATCCTCTTCTCTCTACCTACATGCTAAGCATCAAAGAAAAAAAATTAAAAGTATGTTTTGTTTCGTTTGTCTCCTTTTGTCATTTGAAGGGCAGAAAAGGAGATACCCATGTGTCTCATTTTATCAAAAATCACAAACATAGGTGTAATAGAAAATGTAAACTAAAGAGAATGTTACCCTAATTATTTTATAGATAATTAGCAAAGGCTGATTTTTTTTTCTTACTATAACGTTGACATTTTCAACATGAACACTAACTCTAACTCTAGCACTTATCTGACATGGCTGCTTACACTTTCAAAGCATTATGGGATACAGGAAGACTAACCCAGTTTACCAGATACAAAAGAACAAATGTGGAAACCCTTTCCTTAAAAAACGTTTTCCCCCACATTCAGCTTTCTTAAGGACAAACTACCTGAGCTTAGATAAAATTACGTCTTTCATATGAAAGAGAAGTGGAGTTTAGAAATTTACACTCGCTGGGCGGTGGAGGCGCACGCCTTTAATCCCAGCGCTCGGGAGGCAGAGCCAGGCAGATCTCTGTGAGTTCGAGGCCAGCCTGGTCTACAGAGCGAGAGCCAGGACAGGCACCAAAACTATACAGAGAAACCCTGTTTCGAAAAAAAACCAAAAAAAAAAAAAAAAAAATCGAAATTTACACTCTTCCCTTTATTTTCTGCCCTTTCAACCTGACTGCCAACCAGCTTCACTGCTTCCCTTCATTTTCATTTTGTGTCCCCTTAAAAGTCACAGATTTGGTCACAGTACTTCTCACTCCCGAGTTGTGCATGATATTGATTCACTGGGATGCTTTGCGGAGCCTCTCTGCCCAGTCTGCTGAGTGTCGTGAAGCAAGCAGATAAGATCCATGCTCTCCAGAGCTGCCATCCTGACAATGGGAAACAAGGGAGTAGATGCAATGTGCGATGCCCTGCTGTGCAATGTTCTGTACAGCGTTGCTTCTGCCTCCTGTCGACTCCGTTCTCTCTATTCCTGCCCTCACAGCCTTGGTTCAGCCTGAAGCATCTTTCATTTTGTGGTGATTCTGATCCTATCTCTCATATCCTGCTTCTTTTCCATAAGGCTAGTCATGCAATCTTCCGTATTAACTTTTTGAGTGGCTTGCATCCCTGTATAAAGCAGAGATTCCAGGCATTGCTGGCATTGTGCTCCCAGCTTGTTCTTGAACCTCTCTTGCTGACTGCCCACTCGTTGTCATGCCCCCTTTTTACCATCTCCACTGTCACAGCCACAACCCATGCCCACATGCCAGACATCCCACTGTGCGGGGCAACTTACTTATTTTTTGAGACTATGTTTTCGTTTCTCAGCTTTTGTCCATTGAGGGGATTCTTAGCAGAAATTTTTCCCTTTCCTTGCTGAACTAACTATAGGTCTGTGCTATGGTTGCGAGACTGAACAGGTCTTATGTGAAGGAGGGTAGGGTGTGTGACTTAAATGTATTGTTTACTAAGACTTCGTATAAATAAGAGAATTGGAGAGCTACAGCAGCATAAGATACCCCAAAATACCTTTCACTAAGGTGTCTAAATCCTTGGTTCCATGTATATTAGACTACACTCAATACAGGAAAAAGACTCAAAGTAAAAATATACGACACGGAAATGCAGCAGAAACATAAAATGACTTAGGGGACCTAATTCCCTTTTTCTTGGAAATAAACAGGCCTTTTCTCACTGTGAAAATAACAAAATAGAGAGTGTGTCACTGAATTAATCATGGACTCTCCATTTTTAAAATCCAATAAGTCTCAGGTCAAACAGGAAAAAAGTATGGAAGAATATACTAGGAAAATTAAACTGACTCACTGTCCAAGTACCTATTTATCAGCTTAATTTGTGACATATTTCTGTCACAGTGGGCATCAAATCTGTGAAAACAGACATAGATATTGAGTAGAGCTTTTGAAAATGAAAATAACCATGATATTATACTGAAAACCGGCATAAGCTGCAAGGACACTGTGGCTCAATCGATCAGAAATAGAAAGGAACATTCCACACTCATATCCTGCTGCTAGCTGTTTGAGAGATGACATCTGAGTTTGACAAATGGTTTGTAACGTGTCTGAGAAGTTTACAGAAATGCTATAACTACAAATAGATGATCAGCAAAGGAAATTCTTGCAGTTTCCAAAAGTCCATCTATAATAATGTTAACAATGGACTCAAGGGCACTAAAATGCCACATGAGAGTTTCCACAGAAGAAAAAATTCTACCTGGAAAGGGTGGAATCCCAGTATCAGGAGGCTGAGGTAGGAAGGTTGCCATGAGTTCCAGGCCAACTTGAGCTACAGAATAAAACATTGTCTCAAAAAATAAACAACAGATACCCCATCACCCTCCCCATAGGACATAACACATTTCTGAAATGTTCCGTGTTTGAACTATTACTAAATTCTGTAGAAGCTTCAGAAGAAGGGACGAATTAGACCCAGGAATTCAATCATCACAATGCAGGCTTTTATTTTATTTTATTTTTTTGGTTTTTCGAGACACGGTTTCTCTGTGTAGTTTTGGTGCCTGTCCTGGATCTCGCTCTGTAGACCAGGCTGGCCTCAAACTCACAGAGATCTGCCTGGCTCTGCCTCCCGAGTGCTGGTATTAAAGGCGTGTGCCACCACAGCCCGGCTTATTTTTAATTTTAATTTTAATTTTTTTTTACAGTGCTGGGGATCAAACCAAGGGCCTTGCACACACAAGACAAGTGTTCAAGACAAGTGTTCTACCACTGAACTACGTCTCCAGCCCAGCGCCTTTTAAAGTCCATCAGGTATCATAACATTTCCTCTATGAATCACTAGTATTTAAAATGACTTGAAGCAATTGAATAATTAATAAAAATGCAAAAATATATGCTCATTAAGATATGGAATGATAAAAGGCTGTTGCCAGGGAAAACAGGAGTCTTGTTTGGCAATCAAAGGCTTCTAAGCACACAATGGCTTTAGGTTTCTTTCTGGCATTATCAGAGGTGACTTGGTATAGGGGGAGAATGATGAACCATCAGGAACAAAATACTGGGAACCTGAAATTTGGCATTTATTTCCCAGCCTTTGGAAAGATGAACTTTTTGATAAAATTGCTAAAATTGTCACTTTGTCAAAGTGACTGACTCTAGTAAGGAACATGCATATTAATGTGTAAGAAGGAAGGATATCAGGGGAAATTCAAATATAATTTTAGATGAGAAAATAAAACAGCATTGGAGACAGAAATGCAAATTTAAAATCAGAATATTAGTATCAGATTCAGTTACTTGTTCCAAGTTCCCAATGAGCCACAGCCATCCCTTAGTGTTCATGGGGACTGACCCCAGTACCTCCCATGGGTATCACACTCAGAGGATGTGCGGGTCCCCTTGATTCAACAGAATTGTGACATCTAGACTATGTATAACCTTCCACACAGGTTATGTCAACTCTAAATGAATATCTACTGCAGTGCAAATGCTTGCAAATAGCGATTTGGTTGTATTGTTCAGTGAACTATGACAGGAAGTTAAGTCTGTACATGTCCATCACAGATGCAGTTCTTTTCAAATATTTTTAGTCTGCATCTGGTTGAACCTGTGGTTGTGGGACCTGTGGATCCTGAAGGGATACTGGGATAACTCTCCATGGAATATTTTTGAACAAGCTTCATATTTTGCGCTGAGCTCATTAAATAAAAATACAAAGTGCTGCAGAGACAGAAATTGGGTGACACTAATATAATTCCAGCGTGTCCTAAAAAGCTTTTGTGTATAAATTTGCATATTGTATAGGTAAGTGATTTTTTTTACTTTGAAAAAGGATGTGTTGTTACATTGTGGGCTTCATCCCTTTGACCTTTGATACATAATTTGACTTAGGTTGTTTTTAGTAGAGGATTGTCTTAGAGAATGAGTCATGTCTACATCATTGTTCATCTCTGTGTTACCCCAAGGAACCCTATAGACAGCAACTTGGCAGTTAGTTAATGAAGGGAGGTGGGAGAAAGATGGGTACACTTTGTACTCTAATCTTAGATTCCCTTTTTACCTTTTTAATTCTGCCATAATTTCAAAACACTAGAGGTTTTCCCACCAAGAAATGTAGTTAAGAGATCAGAGCTTCCTTACTACCTCCAATAGGGTGTAGTTTTCTTCTTATAAAGGTAATATGCTTGCACACCTGTCTGCTTCCTTTTCTCTCCTCCCTTTTCTTCCCCTTCCCCTCTCCTTTTCTCCTCTCCCATGCCTCTCTTTCTTTTCCCTTCTCTCTTCACAGAAGAGAAATAGGAGGGAGCATATTTTAAAATATTATTTTGCATACTATGATTTCAATTAACATTATGTTTATGGATTGTTGAGAACTCTTCAAGAATATAATTTTAATATTTGCAAGATATTTTTCTGATAGATATATTATAGTTCTCCCAATCAATGCCCTATAGTTAATCAATTGCATTGCTTCTAAATGTTTTCTGTGAATAAAGATAGGATTAGAGTTTGGAGTATGGATCTTGTTCTGTATTTAGCATACAGTTCTTAGAATAAACTCTTACACACGTGGATCTTTGGCCACAACTTGTCTTAGCTAGAGATGAGTCTTAACATCAAAGTGGGTTGAAGTCAAAGGGAGCTTGTGTTGTCTTTGAACCTGATTTGCTGTGCTAACACTCCAAACCCATCAATAAAAGCCAAGGGAGAGCTGCTGGTTCCAAAATGATACTGGAGAACAAACGCATGCCTCTGTTGAAAAGCAAGCTGGATTAGAGCTTGTCTTCACTACTACCAGCCACCAGGGGGAGCTTCAGTTCTTGGTTCTTTCCCAGTTTGACATGCCTGATTTTTTTGTTCAGCTCTCTGAAGACTGCTTAGGGTCTTTAGGCCATTCTGGCTTATATAACTGGGCATGTGCAAGTGAAATCAGTTATCATGCTGCACGGGGACTGTTTTTTTTTTTTACAGGACATAAGTCATATCACAGTAAGAAAAATTTAAAATATGGGTCAGTAATTCACCCAAGGCTTCTTAAACTCATAACTGGCATATTGTTGAAAGAGAGTGCTCCCATCCTAAAATGACATGTAGGAAGGCAGGACAAAACTTCTCAGCTGTTTCTGTGATGACAGTAAAGTGTAGGGTGGGGTGCAACTCTTCATGCAGCCCCCACCTTCTAGAGGGTGGGGACTAGATGGCGGTCTGTCATCTACTGTCTCCCTCTTTCAGTTCTTTTCCTGATGACTGATAGTTCCATGTTCACTTATCACATAAATGTGTCCTGTGCCTCACTGGATGCAAATGGGACAGATGTCATAGGACCTGCAGTCACATTTCCAGGAGGTTCTTTGTATATCTCATGACAGAATGAAAAATAAAGAATAAAGAAGTAAGTGTTATTTATATCTTGTCAGCCAACCAGATGGATAAAAATTAATTTGACCCAAGGTAGTATTTTCCATTTCAGGAAAGAGCATTGCTGGATTCATGTGCAGTTCTTCCATACATGTTTAAAAATAGGTATAAATATCTCCTGAGAGTAATACCCAGGACCACAGATGTGCCCTAGTCTAACGCCATATGTGCTTCTTATTGAGTTACAACATTTTTTCTGCCTTTTTGTAGCTGTTTTTCCCTACCCTTTTCATCGCACAGGACAGAACCACATCTTTCTTCCCTTGTTTTTCTGTCATATTTCCCATGACATCACACATTTCTTTAGTAAAAACACTTCTTTGAGACATTGTCACTAGGTGAGAGATATCACAAAGGCACCATGAAGTGCTCCAGACAGAGCAGGTTCTCACTTCTCTCTTCAAGGTAGTCCAGATCCCTGGTAACAGCACTAGTGATAGTTTTCAAGTTGGGTATACCAGATGTCCTTAGTTTGCCTCTCTGGGAATCTGCCCACCTATTACTGGGTCAGCCCCACTTTTCAGACTTGGGTAGTACAACCCCAAGACTGAACAAGTGAGGGAGCTTTGAAACTAAGGAGATTAAGAATATAAATTAATATAAATTTCTGTATATATTTCATTTCTTCTTCCATGTCCAACAATAAGGAACACCGGAGACAAATGTCTTGAAGGTAGGGCATAGAAGGCTCTCTGAGGGCAGGGTCTTTGATTTCCATTAGGGAGGCTTTCAGTACTGTATTCAGTGGAGCACTGGACAGGAGAGTTGCTTAAATAACATTTCCTTCAGAGCCTAAAAGATTGGTTAGGTGAAATGCTTAGGAAGAAAAAACTTACTTCAGCTTGGATCTCCACCTTTAGCCTGGGTTCATGAGTTTTCTCTCTATTGTTCGCAGGATGAGGTTAGTTTAGTTTGGCAAATGTCTAGTGCTGAAGGGCTCCTGGCATAATGTTCTTATGTCTCAGAATCAAATAAGTTTGACTGGTGGTCACTGGGGCTCTCTTTTGCCCTAGAGGCTATACATCTTTCTTTGTTCTCAGAATGGCAAAAATTTAGCACCAGGATATCCCAGTACAACCTCTTATCTTATACGTTAATCCCCCCCTACAAAATTGGAAGAAGAAATTTTGATTTTAATGGGTGGTACCAACTAAAAAAAAAAAATCACATTTGCTGTCGTATGTAGTCCGTTCAATGGTTTAGGGAAATTTTTGGTTTAAACATCTCCCCCCTTATGGTGCTGTGTGATGATTCTGTAATCTTGTTCTTTGCCACAAAAATCATATTGTTGATGGCAGCTCATGCAGGCATGTGACAATCCTTCTTCCACTTTCAGAAAAGCTCGTTATTCTTCAGCTCACACTGCCCTATCTGTGCCCAGGGATAAGGACTCTCCACTGTGAACACTGGCATGTACACAGTCTGGCCCTGGACTAGTCTCTACTCTTTCCCAATACCTAGGCAGCACAGTCTGTGTTCTCTTGAGATGACAGACCATGAGCAGAACATGGACTTTAAACAAGGTGGACTGAGGAGGGGATGATGCTAGCTAATAGATGCATACCCTTGTGTCACCCATGGCCCCTCTCTGAACTTCAGTACCTTCCTATATGAGTAAAATGGGGACAACTCTTTATCTTGGTATTGCCAAACAGTTTGATGTGGAGTTAGTTTCTACTATCAGGCATGGTGTGGGTCATGGCAATTCACCTCCCTCTGCTCTCCTTGCAGGTTTCCCATCTCTCTCTCTCTTCTCTCTGATGGCCTGCTCCATCCAAAAACTCTGCCTGGCTTTCAGCTCTTTGCTGTTTGAGACAGAACTCAAGCATTACTTCTTGCATGCCCATCTTTGTGACTGTGACAATTTCCCTATTCCAACGCACAGACTCTGGCAGCATTACATTGGTACTACCAATGATTGTTCATTATGCATTTGCAATGTCTCAAACACTGCATGCATGTCACCATCATGACTTCAGTCAGGCTCACAAATACCCATCACTAGTTATTATCACTGACCCTATTTCACAGCTTGAAAATGTATGAAAGGTCATGCAGTTAAGAAAGGCTGAGGCACACTGGAGAATATACTCTTGTGACCTTGCTACAGTAAAATCCCAGATTGAATGTTTGTATTGCTTATGATTAACCTGCAAATCTACAAGCAAAATGAGTCCAGAGTTACTGAGGTTTGAGCTCCTCTAAGGTGAGGCACTGAGCATGGGATATCTTTACTGGTATGACTGGGGACATTGGGAGGGAACTGTACCTGGGCTCTAGGTAAGAAATATTGCAAAGACACATCCACACTGTGACCAGATGCTAAGCATCAGATCCTGGTCAGCCCTGCCTGAACCCAGTTGGGTCAGCTTACCTATGGCTATGTATGTGCTATCTGAAAAGTATAGACCATAAGAAATAGTATTCCTATTATGAGAGATAGTAAGAAGCAAACCTTCCTGGCCTTGTGGATGATTAGAAGCTCATGGATGATGGATGTGTGAGGCTAGTGCCTGGACTTTGTGGAGTGTGTATTTGCCCCAAGATAATCCCAAGTTTTGTTTGCTTGAGTTAATATATTTGAAAGCATTTGTAAATGGAGCTATATGATTATATCATTGCATGTTTATTATTGTCTTAAACAAAGACAAATAACAGAGAGCAAATAAATGAGAAAATCACAAAGGCCAGTTACTGGAATCAAATCCAGCCAGACCCTCCCCTGCCTTGATCTGGTCCTGTGTGCCTGGCTTCAGTCCCATGGGCAGAGACTGTTCCTTGTTTATTTACACAATGCTGAGCCTGGAGACACTGTCGTTTTTCTCTTCCTTTTTTTGCAGTGTTTTATTTCAACTTGGCTTCCTCCACAGCTCTTTTTCTAGAGGCACTGGAGAAGAATGAGAAGCAAGCGGGGGCTGGGGGGGGTCCTTTTTTCACATGACTGAATGGAAATACAAAAGGAAACAAAATGTAGCCCCAGTTGGCTTCCCCCTGAAACCAGCTTGGTAAATTAAAAAGGAAGCTGGTGGGAGAAAGAAGCCTTCACACGAAACTGCATTTTCTGACCCGACAAAGGAAGAGTGTGGCCTTCGTTCAGTGGTGAAAGGGACTATTAGTCGGGGGCCACATTATCCTGACCTGCAGTGAACCTTGTTTTGAAAACTTTTCTATTCTTTCAAGCTCAGATGGAATTGATTTAAAGAAAGAACAATTTAGTCTATCAGCTTTATTGTTTCTCTGGAAGCCAGAGTGATCTCCTTCCTTTCCTAGTGTCAATGCGGACATACAGCCCCACATCCTCCTGCTGCCTGTATTGATTTTATTTTCTATGTCACATGTAAAAAATTAACTGGACCTCCATGATAGCTTGATGGGAAGTCTCAAGAAGAATGTTTGCCAATGTTGCTATCACCATTAGTGAGTATTATCCATGGTTTTGATACCTTTATACTGAATCCAGGATTTGACCAATGCCCACCGTTGCCAGGTGCAAGCTACAGTCCTCTCTTCTAGGTTATTGTAGCAGCCCCGTTAAACAGCGTCCTTGCCTCCTTCCTTCCTTGCCTCTTCATCAAGCCCATTCTCTATATAACAGCAGAGCACGGAAGCCAGCAGTCTCTGGGGTCAACTCTGTAATGCTTCTCATTGGCTATACTTGCCTCTGAGCAAGTTCACTTCCATCTGGAAACCTCCATTTCCTCATCTGGGAAATGGGAGTCATTGCCATTCCCATCCTAGTCATTTTCTATGGAAAGTCAAAAGAGATAATTGCATTTTTAAGTTCTTGGCACAGGCCTACTATGTGTAAGTATTATTAGTGAATTATACAAGGGGGTGAGTTTTGACCTGATGAAAGTCTATAGCGAGATCTATAAGGAAACTATATAGATCCCATGTGTAGAATCAGCACTCTACTGTGGTATAGATTAGTGGTAGAACAGTTGCCTAGCATGAGTGAGGGCCTGGGTTTGATACTCAGTACAGAAAGAACCAAACCAAACCAAGCATAAGTCCACAACTTCAATTCTCATTGGTTCAAAAACTTGCAGACCTTACAGAAAGACAAGGGGTGGAATACATAAAGGGCAACAGGGAGATGACATGGTTCATTCTGTCCCTTCCTTAGTTGAAGTCCTGCTGAATGATGAGTAGCTATGTAGATCCCTATGTACACCGGAAGGTTTTAAAATACATTGGCATACATTAACTGGGCAAAATGATGGCTTTTTATAAAGACAGCTTCTTTCAAGTATACCATGTTATTTGAGCATATTCAGTACCACACAACTTCTCCTTTTTTTCCTTTCCTCTACCCCACTCCCAGTAGCCCAGGCACATTGTGGGCTAACACAGCCTCTTCTTCTGTTGAGAAGCTTGAAAATGCCTGGAGAGGAATAAAGACTCAAATACCACAATGCGTTACTTAACAGCAGCTCCACAATAGAAAACTGCACCACTGGGCGCCTCCATCACTGTTGCAAGCATCCTAGAGTGTGTGGACAAAGCTGGGTCACCTGATATCTGGACACAGCCTCTTATGTTACCATATTTTTATTTTTAGTGGGGATTGAACCCAGGGCTTCCCACATACTGAGACCAATCTACCACTAAGCTGTCTCCTTAGCCCTTTTATGACTTTTGATTATTGAAGTAGGATTATCCAGGCCCTGAACTCACTCTATAGTCCAGGCGGCATTCGACAAACTTGTGATCCTCCTGCCTTAGCCTGGAGAGTAGCTGGAACTACAGGCCTGCAGTGAACTCAAAAGGAAATGCTGTCGGTGCAACACGGAACATTATTTTACAGTGAATGTTTTTTATGGGACTGAATATTTTCCAATAATGATAAAAGTATACATACGTGAGCCACTAGCATAGTGGTTCATCATTTTTACCAAGGGTGATGTTCCATATACTATACTTTTATACAAGTGGCATACACACAATAGGGCTTTACGTCAATGTCAGCGAAAACAGCTAGCAATGTGTGCCCTGATGCCGTGATGGCAGTCATGTTTTTAAGGGGAGAGGAATTTTTCACTCCTGTTTTAATCTTGTGGTCTCAGTGTCATTTGCAGCTCAGCACTGCAGGTGACATTGTTACATGGCATTTACTGTATAATCAAAACCAGAAGGCACTGACAAAAGCCATGGGGGAATTCTAGTTAGAGAGAGACTTGCCTCAGAGGGACTTGCCCATGCTTATGGAGAAAGTTGAGATTTGATTGGACCTTGTAGAGTGTATTAGAGCTTTAATGGGGGGAATTTTCTTGCTGGGGAGGAGCTGGAAGGAGAGTGTAAGTGAAAATAAGTGAAAAAGGAACACCGAAGTCTTATGTCTCAATGTATGCTTGACTGGGGCTGTGGGTGGAGGAAAGGCCATTTGTGATGTAAGGCTGGAAAGGAAGGTCAGGGACAAACTGTAGATGATCCTCATTGTCACAGCATTTGGGCACACTATGTACTATGCCTTGTGCCATTTATATATTTAACTCTATTAGTCCACACATCAGTTTTGTTAGGCTTGGAGAGTAAGTTTGTTGCCCCAGATCACTTGTGTGATGAAAAAAGAGACAGAGTCAAGACCTGGTCTCCAAGTCCTCCAGCTTACACTACGATCTTTTGCTAAAGCCAAACAGAGTCAGAGACAACTGAAGCTCTGAGGGATGAGGGGGAGACTTCAGGCAGGACCTGGCTTCAGGATGCCATACAACTGTCTGTCACAGAGCAATGCACACACACTCAAGAGGAAGACAGAGCCTCTGATCAGTTCTCTGGAAAGTAAATCGACAGGGTGGCTTTATCCTCACCCACTGGCCCACCCTAACTAAATAAAGGTGGTATGCCTGTGTGTACAAATAGACACAGTGTTTCTGTGAGACCCTGGGCCATGTTAAACACGAACATGCTGCATATGCTGGATGTTGTTCTAGATGCTGCTCTGGTGTGATTTTTTACTGTGGCAAGAGAACCAGAGTCTTTGCAGAGACTGTCACTGCATGTTCACCACTGCAGTAAAATGCCAGAATGTTCTCTACGTCTCTCTATTACATTGACTGGGTTACACGATCGTGCCCATTTTATTTACTCATATAAAAGAATGAAGTAATCATTCACAAAGAAGCAAATTTTCTACTTAACTATGGATTATTCACTAATGTTAAATAAAAACAAGTTAACTCTCACATATGGAAATGTAATAGCTATTTAGGCATACTTGTACTATATACTATATACATATCTTTCTGTCTATCTGTCTGTCCACTCACCCATCCATCCACCATCCATCCATCCATCCATCCATCCATCCATCCATCCATCCATCCATCCATCCATCCAAAACCCTATTAATCTGCACATCAATTTTGTGTTTTGAAGAGTAAATTAGTTGCCCAAGATCACTTATCTCAACGCTATTTTCATTTTTGTTCCAGAGAGACTCCATTATCTTCTTTTGGAATGATTTTGTGAATTTCTTTCTCATTGATGTCAGGGGTGGTGTTGGGTATTGAGACATGTCTAAATGACCCCAGACTGCTCACATGTAAAGTTCATGTAACACACACACACACACACACACACACACACACACACACACACACACA